>JAQOWZ010000607.1:0-28395 GCA_035578165.1 Stenolophus ochropezus | reverse complement strand
ACGCGCTATCTCAGAGTTTTATCATATTTTAGCTAAAAGAAAACATTGCAACAAGAAAATTGCTATTTCAAGTGTGGTAGGTATTCTAGAATCCAGCCCATGTAGCTTACAATATACAACGTATTCATCAAAAATAGGAAAAATCTGACTTTTTTTTTGTAAAAACTCATATAAATATTTGTTTGCGTGCCCGAATTTTATAATTTTTCATCATATTTTATCCGCAGTATAGGTCCAAAAGCATGTTTATGAATGTTTTAACATAAATATCCATTTCAAGAATAGGAAAAATCTGACTTTATTTTTGTAAAAAATCATATAAATATTTGCTTCCGCGCCCGAATTTTATAATTTTTCATTATATTTTAGCTAAAAAAAAACATTGCAACAAGAAAATTGCTATTTCAAGTCTGGTAGGTATTCTAGAATCCAGCCCATGTAGCTTACAATATACAACGTATTCATCAAAAATAGGAAAAATCTGACTTTTTTTTTGTAAGAAATCATATAAATATTTGTTTGCGCGCCCGAATTTTATAATTTTTCATCATATTTTATCCGCAGTATAGGTCGAAAAGCATGTTTATGAATGTTTTAACAAAAATATCCATTTCAAGAATAGGAAAAATCTGACTTTATTTTTGTAAAAAATCATATAAATATTTGCTTCCGCGCCGGAATTTCATGATTTTTCATCATAATTTACGTAAAAGAAAACATTGCAACAAGAAAATTGCTATATCAAGTGTGGTAGGTATTCTAGAATCCAGCCCATGTAGCTTACAATATACAACGTATTCATCAAAGATAGGAAAAATCTGACTTTTTTTTTGTAAAAAAATCATATAAATATTTGTTTGCGCGCCCGAATTTTATAATTTTTCATCATATTTTATAAGCAATATAGGTCCAAAAGCATGTTTATGAATGTTTTAACAAAAATATCCATTTCAAGAATAGGAAAAATCTGACTTTATTTTTGTAAAAAATCATATAAATATTTGCTTCCGCGCCCGAATTTTATGATTTTTCATCATAATTTACGTAAAAGAAAACATTGCAACAAAAAAATTGTTATTTCAAGTGTGGTAGTATTCTAGAATCCAGCCAATGAAGCTTACAATATACAACGTATTCATCAAAAATAGTTAAAATCTGACTTTTTTTTTGTAAAAAATCATATAAATACTTGTTTGCGCGCCCGAATTTTATAAATTTTCATCATATTTTATCCGCAGTATAGGTCCAAAAGCATGTTTATGAACGTTTTAACAAAAATATCCATTTCAAAAATATGTAAAATCTGACTTCATTTTTGTAAAAAATCATATAAAAATTTGCTTCCGCGCCCGAATTTTATGATTTTTCATCATATTTTAGCTAAAAGAAAACATTGCAACAAGAAAATTGCTATTTCAAGTGTGGTAGGTATTCTAGAATCCAGCCCATGTAGCTTACAATATACAACGTATTCATCAAAAATAGTTCAAATCTGACTTTTTTTTTGTAAAAAATCATATAAATATTTGTTTGCGCGCCCGAATTTTATAATTTTCCATCATATTTTATCCGCAGTATAGGTCCAAAAGCATGTTTGTGAACGTTTTAACAAAAATATCTATTTCAAAAATATGTAAAATCTGACTTTACTTTTGTAAAAAATCATATAAATATTTGCTTCCGCGCCCGAATTTTATGATTTTTCATCATATTTTAGCTAAAAGAAAACATTGCAACAAGAAAATTGCTATTTCAAGTGTGGTAGGTATTCTAGAATCCAGCCCATTGTAGCTTACAATATACAACGTATTCATCAAAAATAGGAAAAATCTGACTTTTTTTTGTAAAAAATCATATAAATATTTGTTTGCGCGCCCGAATTTTATAATTTTTTATCATATTTTATCCGCAGTATAGGTCCAAAAGCATGTTTATGAATGTTTTAACAAAAATATCCATTTCAAGAATAGGAAAAATCTGACTTTATTTTTGTAAAAAATCATATAAATATTTGCTTCCGCGCCCGAATTTTATGATTGTTCATCATAATTTACGTAAAAGAAAACATTGCAACAAAAAAATTGCTATTTCAAGTGTGGTAGGTATTCTAGAATCCAGCCAATGAAGCTTACAATATACAACGTATTCATCAAAAATAGTTAAAATCTGACTTTTTTTTGTAAAAAATCATATAATTATTTGTTTGCGCGCCCGAATTTTATAATTTTTCTTCATATTTTATCCGCAGTATAGGTCCAAAAGCATGTTTATGAACGTTTTAACAAAAATATCCATTTCAAAAATATGTAAAATCTGACTTTATTTTTGTAAAAAATCATATAAATTTTTGCTTCCGCGCCCGAATTTTATGATTTTTTATCATATTTTAGCTAAAAGAAAACTTTGCAACAAGAAAATTGCTATTTCAAGTGTGGTAGGTATTCTAGAATCCAGCCCATGTAGCTTACAATATACAACGTATTCATCAAAAATAGGAAAAATCTGACTTTTTTTTTGTAAAAAATCATATAAATATTTGTTTGCGCGCCCGAATTTTATAATTTTTCATCATATTTTATCCGCAGTATAGGTCCAAAAGCATGTTTATGAATGTTTTAACATAAATATCCATTTCAAGAATAGGAAAAATCTGACTTTATTTTTGTAAAAAATCATATAAATATTTGCTTCCGCGCCGGAATTTCATGATTTTTCATCATAATTTACGTAAAAGAAAACATTGCAACAAGAAAATTGCTATATCAAGTGTGGTAGGTATTCTAGAATCCAGCCCATGTAGCTTACAATATACAACGTATTCATCAAAGATAGGAAAAATCTGACTTTTTTTTTGTAAAAAATCATATAAATATTTGTTTGCGCGCCCGAATTTTATAATTTTTCATCATATTTTATCCGCAGTATAGGTCCAAAAGCATGTTTATGAATGTTTTAACAAAAATATCCATTTCAAGAATAGGAAAAATCTGACTTTATTTTTGTAAAAAATCATATAAATATTTGCTTCCGCGCCCGAATTTTATGATTTTTCATCATAATTTACGTAAAAGAAAACATTGCAACAAAAAAATTGTTATTTCAAGTGTGGTAGTATTCTAGAATCCAGCCAATGAAGCTTACAATATACAACGTATTCATCAAAAATAGTTAAAATCTGACTTTTTTTTTGTAAAAAATCATATAAGTATTTGTTTGCGCGCCCGAATTTTATAAATTTTCATCATATTTTATCCGCAGTATAGGTCCAAAAGCATGTTTATGAACGTTTTAACAAAAATATCCATTTCAAAAATATGTAAAATCTGACTTTATTTTTGTAAAAAATCATATAAATATTTGCTTCCGCGCCCGAATTTTATGATTTCTCATCATATTTTAGCTAAAAGAAAACATTGCAACAAGAAAATTGCTATTTCAAGTGTGTTAGGTATTCTAGAATCCAGCCCATGTAGCTTACAATATACAACGTATTCATCAAAAATAGGTAAAATCTGACTTTTTTTTTTGTAAAAAATCATATAAATATTTGTTTGCGCGCCCGAATTTTATAATTTTTCATCATATTTTATCCGCAATATAGGTCCAAAAGCATGTTTATGAATGTTTTAACAAAAATATCCATTTCAAGAATAGGAAAAATCTGACTTTATTTTTGTAAAAAATCATATAAATATTTGCTTCCGCGCCCGAATTTTATGATTTTTCATCATATTTTAGGTAAAAGAAAACATTGCAACAAGAAAATTGCTATTTCAAGTGTGGTAGGTATTCTAGAATCCAACCAATGAAGCTTACAATATACAACGTATTCATCAAAAATTGGTAAAATCTGACTTTTTTTTGTAAAAAATCATATAAATATTTGTTTGCGCGCCCGAATTTTATAATTTTTCATGATATTTTATCCGCAGTATAGGTCCAAAAGCATGTTTATGAATGTTTTAACATAAATATCCATTTCAAGAATAGGAAAAATCTGACTTTATTTTTGTAAAAAATCATATAAATATTTGCTTCCGCGCCCGAATTTTATAATTTTTCATTATATTTTAGCTAAAAGAAAACATTGAAACAAGAAAATTGCTATTTCAAGTGTGGTAGGTATTCTAGAATCCAGCCCATGTAGCTTACAATATACAATGTATTCATCAAAAATAGGAAAAATCTGACTTTTTTTTGTAAAAAATCATATAAATATTTGTTTGCGCGCCCGAATTTTATAATTTTTTATCATATTTTATCCGCAGTATAGGTCCAAAAGCATGTTTATGAATGTTTTAACAAAAATATCCATTTCAAGAATAGGAAAAATGTGACTTTATTTTTGTAATAAATCATATAAATATTTGCTTCCGCGCCCGAATTTTATGATTTTTCATCATAATTTAAGTAAAAGAAAACATTGCAACAAAAAAATTGCTATTTAAAGTGTGGTAGGTATTCTAGAATCCAGCCAATGAAGCTTACAATATACAACGTATTCATCAAAAATAGTTAAAATCTGACTTTTTTTTTGTAAAAAATCACATAAATATTTGTTTGCGCGCCCGAATTTTATAATTTTCCATCATATTTTATCCGCAGTATAGGTCCAAAAGCATGTTTGTGAACGTTTTAACAAAAATATCTATTTCAAAAATATGTAAAATCTGACTTTATTTTTGTAAAAAATCATATAAATATTTGCTTCCGCGCCCGAATTTTATGATTTTTCATCATATTTTAGCTAAAAGAAAACATTGCAACAAGAAAAATTGCTATTTCAAGTGTGGTAGGTATACTAGAATCCAGCCCATGTAGCTTACAATATACAACGTATTCATCAAAAATAGGAAAAATCTGACTTTTTTTTTTTGTAAAAAATCATATAAATATTTGTTTGCGCGCCCGAATTTTATAATTTTTCATCATATTTTATCCGCAGTATAGGTCCAAAAGCATGTTTATGAATGTTTTAACAAAAATATCCATTTCAAGAATAGGAAAATTCTGACTTTATTTTTGTAAAAAATCATATAAATATTTGCTTCCGCGCCCGAATTTTATGATTTTTCATCATATTTTAGGAAAAAGAAAACATTGCAACAAGAAAATTGCTATTTCAAGTGTGGTAGGTATTCTAGAATCCAACCAATGAAGCTTACAATATACAACGTATTCATCAAAAATTGGTAAAATCTGACTTTATTTTTGTAAAAAATCATATAAATATTTGTTTGCGCGCCCGAATTTTATAATTTTTCATCATATTTTATCCGTAGTATAGGTCCAAAAGCATGTTTATAAATGTTTTAACAAAATATCCATTTCAAGAATAGGAAAAATCTGACTTTATTTTTGTAAAAAATCATATAAATATTTGCTTCCGCGCCCGAATTTTATGATTTTTCATCATATTTTAGCTAAAAGAAAACATTGCAACAAGAAAATTGCTATATCAAGTGTGGTAGGTATTCTAGAATCCAGCCCATGTAGCTTACAATATACAACGTATTCATCAAAGATAGGAAAAATTTGACTTTTTTTTTGTAAAAAATCATATAAATATTTGTTTGCGCGCCCGAATTTTATAATTTTTCATCATATTTTATCCGCAGTATAGGTTCAAAAGCATGTTTATGAATGTTTAAACAAAAATATCCATTTCAAGAATAGGAAAAATCTGACTTTATTTTTGTAAAAAATCATATAAATATTTGCTTCCGCGCCTGAATTTTATGATTTTTCTTCATAATTTAGGGAAAAGAAAACATTGCAACAAGAAAATTGCTATTTCAAGTGTGGTAGGTATTCTAAAATCCAGCCAATGAAGGTTACAATATATAACGTATTCATCAAAAATAGGTAAAATCTGACTTTATTTTTGTAAAAAAATTTATAAATATTTGCTTCCGCGCTCGAATTTTTAATTTTTCATCATATTTTATCCATAGTATAGGTCCAAAAGCATGTTTATGAACGTTTTAACAAAAATGTCCATTTCAAAAATATGTAAAATCTGACTTTATTTTTGTAAAAAATCATATAAATATTTGCTTCCGCGCTCGAATTTTTAATTTTTCATCATATTTTATCCATAGTATAGGTCCAAAAGCATGTTTATGAACGTTTTAACAAAAATATCCATTTCAAAAATATGTAAAATCTGACTTTATTTTTGTAAAAAATCATATAAATATTTGCTTCCGTGCCCGAATTTTATGATTTTTCATCATGTTTTAGCTAAAAGAAAACATTGCAACAAGAAAATTGCTATTTCAAGTGTGTTAGGTATTTTAGAATCCAGCCCATGTAGCTTACAATATACAACGTATTCATCAAAAATAGGTAAAATCTGACTTTTTTTTTAGTAAAAAATCATATAAATATTTGTTTGCGCGCCCGAATTTTATAATTTTTCATCATATTTTATCCGCAGTATAGGTCCAAAAGCATGTTTATGAATGTTTTAACAAAAATATCCATTTCAAGAATAGGAAAAATCTGACTTTATTTTTGTAAAAAATCATACAAAAATTTGCTTCCGCGCCCGAATTTTTTGATTTTTCAACATATTTTAGCTAAAAGAAAGCATTGCAACAAGAAAATTGCTATTTCACGTATGGTAGGTATTCTAGAATCCAGCCCATGTAGCTTACAATATACAACGTATTCATTAAGAATAGGTAAAATCTGACTTTTTTTTTGTAAAAAATCATATAAATATTTGCTTTACCGCTCGAATTTAATAATTTTTCATCATATTTTAGCTAAAAGAAAACATTGCAACAAGAAAATTGCTATTTCAAGTGTGTTAGGTATTCTAGAATCCAGCCCATGTAGCTTACAATATACAACGTATTCATCAAAAATAGGTAAAATCTGACTTTTTTTTTGTAAAAAATCATATAAATATTTGTTTGCGTGCCCGAATTTTATAATTTTCCATCATATTTTATCCGCAGTATAGGGTTAAAAGCATGTTTATGAATGTTTTAATAAAAATATCCATTTCAAGAATAGGAAAAATCTGACTTTATTTTTGTAAAAAATCATATAAAAATTTGCTTCCGCGCCCGAATTTTATGATTTTTCATCATATTTTAGCTAAAAGAAAACATTGCAACAAGAAAATTGCTATTTCAAGTGTGTTAGGTATTCTAGAATCCAGCCCATGTAGCTTACAATATACAATGTATTCATCAAAAATAGGTAAAATCTGACTTTTTTTTTGTAAAAAAATGATATAAATATTTGTTTGCGCGCCCGAATTTTATAATTTTTTATCATGTTTTATCCGCAGTATAGGTCCAAATGCATGTTTATGAATGTTTTAACAAAAATATCCATTTCAATAATAAGAAAAATCTGACTTTATTTTTGTAAAAAATCATATAACTATTTGCCTCCGCGCCCGAATTTTATGATTTTTCATCATATTTTAGGGTAAAAGAAAACATTACAACAAGAAAATTGCTATTTCAAGTGTGGTAGGTATTCTAGAATCCAGCCAATTAAGCTTACAATATACAACGTATTCATTAAAAATAGGTAAAATCTGACTTGATTTTTGTAAAAAAATTTATAAATATTTGCTTCCGCGCTCGAATTTTATAATTTTTTATCATAGTTTATCCATAGTATAGGTCCGAAAGCATGTTTATAAACGTTTTAACAAAAATATCCATTTCAATAATATGTAAAATATGACTTTATTTTTGTGAAAAATCATATAAATATTTGCTTCCGCGCCCGAAATTTATGAATTTTCATCATATTTTAGCTAAAAGAAAACATTGCAACAAGAAATTTTCTATTTCAAGTGTAATAGGTATTCTAGAATCCAGCCCATGTAGCTTACAATATACAACGTATTCATCAAAAATAGGTAAAATCTGACTTTTTTTTTGTAAAAAATCATATAAATATTTGTTTGCGTGCCCGAATATAATAATTTTTCATCATATTTTATCCGCAATATAGGTCCAAAAGCATGTTTATGAATGTTTTAACAAAAATATCCATTTCAAGAATAGGAAAAATTTGACTTTATTTTTGTAAAAATTCATATTAATATTTGCTTCCGCGATCGAATTTTATGATTTTTCATCATAATTTAGGTAAAAGAAAACATTGCAACAAGAAAATTGCTATTTCAAGTATGGTTAGTAACATAGAATCCAGCCAATGAAGGTTACAATATACAACGTATTCATCAAAAATAGGTAAAATCTGACTTTTTTTTTGTAAAAAATCATATAAATATTAGTTTGCGTGCCCAAATTTTATAATTTTTTTATCATATTTTATCCGCAGTATAGGTCCAAAAGCATGTTTATGAATGTTTTAACAAAAATATCCATTTCAAGAATAGGAAAAATTTTACTTTATTTTTGTAAAAATTCATATAAATATTTGCTTCCGCGCCTGAATTTTATGATTTTTCATCATAATTTAGGTAAAAGAAAACATTGCAACAAGAAAATTGATATTTCAAGTGTGGTAGGTATTCTAAAATCCAGCCAATGAAGCTTACAATATACAACGTATTCATCAAAAATAGGTAAAATCTGACTTTATTTTTGTAAAAAATTATATAAATATTTGCTTCCGCGCTCGAATTTTATAATTTTTCATCATATTTTATCCGCAGTATAGGTCCAAAAGCTTGTTTATGAATGTTTTAACAAAAATATCCATTTCAAGAATAGGAAAAATCTGACATTATTTTTGTAAAAAATCAAATAAAAATTTGCATCCGCGCCCGAATTTTATGATTTTTCATCATATTTTAGGTAAAAGAAAACATTGCAACAAGAAAATTGCTATTTCAAGTGTGGTAGGTATTCTAGAATCCAGCCAATGAAGCTTACAATATACAACGTATTCATCAAAAATAGGTAAAATCTGACTTTATTTTTGTAAAAAATTATATAAATATTTGCTTCCGCGCTCGAATTTTATAATTTTTCATTATAGTTTATCCATAGTATAGGTCCAAATGCATGTTTGTAAACGTTTTAACAAAAATATCCATTTCAAAAATATGTAAAATCTGACTTTATTTTTGTAAAAAATCATATAAAAATTTGCTTCCGCGCCCGAATTTTATGATTTTTCATCATATTTTAGCTAAAAGAAAGCATTGCAACAAGAAAATTGCTATTTCAAGTATGGTAGGTATTCTAGAATCCAGCCCATGTAGCTTACAATATACAACGTATTCATCAAAAATAGGTAAAATCTGACTTTTTTTTGTAAAAAATCATATAAATATTTGCTTTGCGCCCGAATTTTATAATTTTTTATCATATTTTATCCACAGTATAGGTCCAAAAGCATGTTTATGAATGTTTTAACAAAAATTTCCATTTTAAGAATAGGTAAAATCATACTTTATTTTTGTAAAAAATCATATAAATATTTGCTTCCGCGCCCGAATTTTATGATTTTTTATCATAATTTGGGTAAAAGAAAACATTGCAACAAGAAAATTGCTATTTCAAGTGTGGTAGGTATTCTAGAATCCAGCCAATGAAGCTTACAATATACAATGTATTCATCAAAAATAGGTAAAATCTTACTTTTCTTTGTAAAAAAATCATATAAATATTTGCTTTCGCGCCCGAATTTTATAATTTTTCATCATATTTTATCCACAGTATAAGTCCAAAATCATGTTTATGAATGTTTTAACAAAAATATCCATTTCAAGAATAGGTAAAATCTGACTTTATTTTTGTAAAAAATTATATAAATATTTGCATCCGCGGCCGAATTTTATGATTTTTCATCATATTTTAGGTAAAAGAAAACATTGCAACAAGCAAATTGCTATTTAAATTGTGGTAGGTATTCTAGAATCCAGCCAATGAAGCTTACAATATACAACGTATTCATCAAAAATAGGTAAAATCTGACTTTATTTTTGTAAAAAATTATATAAATATTTGCTTCCGCGCTCGAATTTTATAATTTTTCATCATATTTTATCAATAGTAAAGGTCCAAAAGCATGTTTATGAACGTTTTAACAAAAATATCCATTTTAAAAATATGTAAAATCTGACTTTATTTTTGTAAAAAATCATATAAATATTTGCTTCCGCGCCCGAATTTTATGATTTTTTATCATAATTTAGGTAAAAGAAAACATTGCAACAAGAAAATTGCTATTTCAAGTGAGGTATGTATTCTAGAATCCAGCCAATGAAGGTTACAATATACAAAGTATTCATCAAAAATAGGTAAAATGTGACTTTTTTTTGTAAAAAATCTTATAAATATTTGTTTGCGCGCCCGAATTTTATAATTTTTTATCATATTTTATCCGCAGTATAGGTCAAAAAGCATGTTTATGAATGTTTTAACAAAAATATCCATTTCAAGAATAGGAAAAATCTGACTTTATTTTTGTAAAAAATCATATAAATATTTGCTTCCGCGCCGGAATTTTATGATTTTTCATTATAATTTAGGTAAAAGAAAACATTGAAACAAGAAAATTGCTATTTCAAGTGTGGTAGGTATTCTAGAATCCAGCCAATGAAGCTTATAATATACAAAGTAAAAAAAAAAAAATAGGTAAAATCTGACTTTTTTGTTGTAAAAATCATATAAATATTTGTTTGCGCGCCCGAATTTTATAATTTTTCATCATATTTTATCCATAGTATAGGTCCAAAAGCATGTTTATGAACGTTTTATCAAAAATATCCATTTCAAAAATATGTAAAATCTGACTTTATATTTGTAACAAATCATATAAATATTTGCTTCCGTGCCCGAATTTTATGATTTTTCATCATATTTTAACTAAAAGAAAACATTGCAACAAGAAAATTGCTATTTCAAGTGTGTTAGGTATTCTAGAATCCAGCCCATGTAGCTTATAATATACAACGTAAAAAAAAAAAGGTAAAATCTGACTTTTTTTTGTAAAAATCATATAAATATTTGTTTGCGCGCCCTAATTTTATAATTTTTCATCATATTTTATCCGCAGTTTAGGTCCAAAAGCATGTTTATGAATGTTTTAACAAAAATATCCATTTCAAGAATAGGAAAAATCTGACTTTTTTTGTAACAAATCATATAAATATTTGTTTGCGCGCCGCCCTAATTTTATAATTTTTCATCATATTTTATCCGCAGTATAGGTCCAAAAGCATGTTTATGAATGTTTTAACAAAAATATCCATTTCAAGAATAGGAAAAATCTGACTTTATTTTTGTAAAAAATCATATAAATATTTTCTTCCGCGCCGGAATTTTACGATTTTTCATCATAATTTAGGTAAAAGAAAACATTGCAACAAGAAAATTGCTATTTCAAGAGTGGTAGGTATTCTAGAATCCAGCCCATGTAGCTCACAATATACAACGTAATTATCTAAAATAGCTAAAATCTGACTTTTTATTGTAAAAAATCATAAAAATATTTGTTTGCGCGCCCGAATTTTATAATTTTTCATCATATTTTATCCGCAGTATAGGTCCAAAAGCATGTTTATGAATGTTTTAACAAAAATATCCATTTCAAGAATAGGAAAAATCTGACTTTATCTTTGTAAAAAATCATATAAATATTTGCTTCCGCGCCCGAATTTTATGATTTTTCATCATAATTTAGGTAAAAGAAAACATTGCAACAAGAAAATTGCTATTTCAAGTGTGGTAGGTATTCTAGAATCCAGCCCATGTAGCTTACAATATACAACGTATTCATCAAAAATAGGTAAAATCTGACTTTTTTTTGTAAAAAATCATATAAATAATTGCTTCCGCGCCCGAAATTTATAATTTTTCATCATATTTTATCCATAGAATAGGTCCAAAAGCATGTTTATGAACGTTTTAACAAAAATATCCATTTCAAAAATATGTAAAATCTGACTTTATTTTTGTAAAAATCATATAAATATTTGCTTTCGAGCCCGAATTTTATGATTTTTCATCATATTTTAGCTAAAAGAAAACATTGCAACAAGAAAATCGCTATTTCAAGTGTGTTAGGTATTGTAACGTTTTATTTATTTAGGTGAAGTGTAAAATTGATTAAAAACACTAATATTTATATAACTAAGTTTAATTAAAGAAATATGAATTATAAAGAATAATGAAAATAACTAACACTAAGATTTAACAAATATAAACATTAATTTAAGAACTAATTATTATTACTAAAAACTTAAACGCTAAGATAGTTTATTTAAACAATTAAAACTATGCGATATTTATTTCAACAATATTTATATCACCGTGTATTTATATCACTGTCTTTTTATTTATATCACCATCTGTTCACTACACGTATCTACACAAGACTGTCCTCGCGATCTTTTGCTTGGGGTATTTATATTAAAACAGTTCAGTCTAGAATATTCCACGATTCTGTGAATCAGAACAATGGGAAGCGAACGGACGTGTTCTGACCCGCTCGCTAGCGGCCGCCGCCCGCGCCGCCGCCCGCGCCGCGACCCTGGGTTCGCTACATTGCCCCCTCCTTAAGATTGTTTCGTCCCGAAACAGTTCGTTATGACGAAATCTGCATGCATCACCCTTGGTGGATCTGGAAGTCTTGAAAAAGTAACAGTCGACGGTCCGTTTGAGCTCTTCTTGACCGGTAGAGTTGAAACTGCAGACTAGAATTTCCACTCCGGTAAAGCGGAAGATTGTTTCTAACATGCTTCTAACAATCCTCCAATCCAAACCATCTAGTCCACAGCCTATCTTCGGTACCGCCAGTTTCATGATGTCGTTTTCCAACAGATGGTCCTTCATGTCGCACAGCGAGTCCCATAAATTGCGGTATGACGGCTTCTGATGTGAGTATTGTTTCGTAACCAGGTAGTAAAGGTATCGCTTGTTTTCTACGTTATCATCCTTCAGTTGTAGTGTTTTTCCAACAGTTGGACGTTGGTTGGCCAGTTCTTGTACTCGTCCAAATTTTCTTTTAAAAACTGAAGCGATGCCGCGGGACATTTTAATGTCTTTCGCTACACAGTGAGCGAGGGAATATTCTGGGGACACGGTGAACAGATCTCGTTGTTCTTCTCGTGTCACGCCATACCGTACTTTGTGACCAGTGGAATGGCTTTCCATAAAGTTATCATATGTGGGTTCCTCAGCTACAACCCGGCGAACCGTCGCTCCACAATGATCGTCAAAGTTATCACCAGCGAAAGGGGCTAACCGATTGAAGTGGACTACTCTCATCTTTCCATTAGGTGTTTTCCTAATTCTGTAGACCACATCATTTATTCTCTTTACAATCTCGTAGGGACCTTCCCAATTCTTTTGTAGCTTCGGTGATAAGCCACGACGTCTTTGTGGATTGTAAAGCCACACCAAATTCCCAGGTTGAAAACCACCTTTTTCAGCCTTGACGTCATATTGGTCCTTCATGCGATCGCTGGCACCTTGAATGTTTGTGCGGACTTGTTCATGGATGTCATTCATTCTTCTCCGTAAGTCCGTTACATAGTCTTCCCCGGCTAGATCTTCACCGGGTTTACTGCCAAATACCAGGTCGCATGGTAAGCGCAACTCCCGCCCGAATAAGATGTTTGCTGGTGTCTGCCCTGTTGTCTCATGCACGGATGAACGGTAGGCCAACAAGAACAGATGAAGATGTCGGTCCCAGTCCCGTTGATGGTTAGAGACTACCTTTGACAAATACCGATTTATTGTTCTATTCATCCGTTCAACCATGCCACCTGACTGCGGGTGTAATGCAGTAGTTCTGGTTTTCTTTATTCCTAATATCTTGCAGATATTTTGGAATAGAGCAGACTCGAAATTCCTTCCTTGGTCGGAATGTATCTCTCGTGGTACTCCAAATCGGCAGATGCATTCTTTTACCAAGACTTCAGCAACCGTTACGGCTTCCTGGTTGGGTAATGGATAGGCTTCGACCCACTTAGTAAAGTAGTCCATTACTACCACTATGTATTTATTTCCCTCATCAGTTTCTGGGAATGGTCCGGCCACGTCAATCGCAATGCGTTCAAAGGGACTTCCAACGTTATATTGGCGCATTGGAGCTCTTCTTTTCCTATGTGGCCCATTACTTCCCGCGCAGACCACACATTTCTTGCACCACTCTTTAACATCTTCTTTGCAATTTACCCAGTAAAATCGTTGGCGCACTCTCTCAAGGGTTTTATTCACTCCAAAATGTCCAGATCCGTCGTGGATCTCCTCCAATACTTCCGGTACTCTATTCCTAGGAATTATCAACTGGGTTCTACTCTCAGTACCATCTGTATTTTCTACGACACGTTTCAGGAGGCCCTATTCAACCACAATAGAATCCCACTGCGCCCAGTACGATTTTACACTTTGTGAGTGTCGTGCAACGTCTTCCCAAACTGGCCTGCCATCGCCATGCTTCCAATCAAGTATGATCTTTAAGTCCGGATCATTCTCTTGGTCCCTCCGTAAGTCTTCAGCTTGCCATCTCCCGTCCACTACCGTTGTCCTTTTGACGGTGGCAAGTTTCGCTTCCAAATGACAAGAGTGCTTGCACTCTTCTTCACGGGTCTTCTCTCTCGCCAGGCTTACACCGTGAACTACTTTCTTCACTCCTACTTCTTTAACAGCAAGAGGAGCTGTTGCTACTTTTTCACCCGTTTTATTTTTAAATTTCTTTTCAGTGTTCGCTGCAGTATTCTGTTTTTGCAGTTTCCCGCACAGCCTTTGCGGGTGGCCTAGCTCTCCACATTTCCAGCAATGAAGTATCTTTCTTTCAGCATGAATTTCAGATACAACTCGCTTTATCTTGTCTTCAATTCCCTCAGCATCGATATTTTGCACTTGTGATAGGTTACGTGAAGCTTGTTTAGCTGCTTCATACTCTAAGGCGTATGACAGTGCATCAACTACAGTTTTCGGTCGAGCTAATAGTAGTGCTTGCTGAGTTTCATTATCTCGGACCCCATAGATAAATGCTTGTGTGGCTAGGCATTCCACAACGCTGTCAGGGGCTGTAGGATGTGCAAGACGAACCAGGCTAGCTATATCAGCTTCAAATTCTTGTAAGTTCTCTTTAGAATTTTGATACCGGTTTCTCAATTGCGTCTGGTACACCTGCTCCAGATGCGCATTGCCATATCGCATATCCAATCTCTTAACAAGTTGTTCGTAATCTTCTTGTTCATCTTCTTTTAGCGTTTGTAGGATATCGATGGCTTCTCCACGCAGCGAAACTGTCAACGCTGTAGCTTTTTCTTTGGAAATCCAGCCATTCGCTTTGGCAGCAGCTTCAAACTGTTTTACATAATTCGGCCACGAAGTCTTGCCTTCAAATTCTGGTGTTTTTATATGCAGTCTAGAACTACTTTCTGCTTTCTTTTCCTGAGTTTCATCAGTCTTAGCTGTATTAAAATTTGAAACCGCTGCTGACGTAATTTTTGAGACATTTTTTTGTAATTCTGCAATCCTCATATCGTATTCATCTTTCAAATTTTTCAAATTGTCTGCCATTTTTTCTTCCAATTTATCTTCTAAATTTCTAGAACTTTCTATCAGTTGTTCGTTCAGTTTCCCTTCCAAAGTTCTACAATTTTCCATCAACTCTTCTTTCAATATTCTAGAACTTTCTTCGAACTTCCTAGAATTTTCTGTTAATTTCTCTTCTAATGTTCGAGAATTTTCTGTCAATTTCTGTTCTAAATTTTCTATCAGTTCTGTTTTCAATGCTCTAGAATTTTCTTCGGATTTTCTAGAACTTTCCTCTAATTTTTGTTCTAATGTTCTAGATTTTTCTATTAGTTCTTCTTTCAATACTCTAGAACTTTCTTTCATTTGTTCTAAAGTTGTACCAAAATCATCAATTTTGAATAAAAAGTCATTAGGATTTTCACCAGCTTCTGTAAGAGCTTGCCGTAGACGATGTTGTAGAACAGTCTTGGTTCCCGATGTCTCCAACTCTCGTTCTTCCAGCTCCCTCTTGAGATCGGCAACTTTTAATTCACTTAATTTTACTTGTTTAGTAGCCATTTTATTTATTTTTATTTTACACTTCACAGTTTTTATTAACCCTCACACCTGACACCAATTGTAACGTTTTATTTATTTAGGTGAAGTGTAAAATTGATTAAAAACACTAATATTTATATAACTAAGTTTAATTAAAGAAATATGAATTATAAAGAATAATGAAAATAACTAACACTAAGAATTAACAAATATAAACATTAATTTAAGAACTAATTATTATTACTAAAAACTTAAACGCTAAGATAGTTTATTTAAACAATTAAAACTATGCGATATTTATTTCAACAATATTTATATCACCGTGTATTTATATCACTATCTTTTTATTTATATCACCATCTGTTCACTACACGTATCTACACAAGACTGTCCTCGCGATCTTTTGCTTGGGGTATTTATATTAAAACAGTTCAGTCTAGAATATTCCACGATTCTGTGAATCAGAACAATGGGAAGCGAACGGACGTGTTCTGACCCGCTCGCTAGCGGCCGCCGCCCGCGCCGCCGCCCGCGCCGCGACCCTGGGTTCGCTACAGTATTCTAGAATCCAGCCCATGTAGCTTACAATATACAACGTATTCATCAAAAATAGGTAAAATCTGACTTTTTTTTTGTAAAAAATCATATAAATATTTGTTTGCGCGCCCGAATTTTATAAATTTTCATCATATTTTATCCGCAGTATAGGTCCAAAAGCATGTTTATGAATGTTTTAACAAAGATATCCATTTCAAGAATAGGAAAAATCTGACTTTATTTTTGTAAAAAATCATATAAATATTTGCTTCCGCGCCGGAATTTTATGATTTTTCATCATATTTTAGCTAAAAGAAAACATTGCAACAAGAAAATTGCTATTTCAAGTGTGGTAGGTATTCTAGAATCCAGCCCATGTAGCTTACAATATACAACGTATTCATCAAAAATAGGTAAAATCTGATTTTTTTTGTTAAAAATCATATAAATATTAGCTTCCGCGCCAAAATTTTATAATTTTTCATCATATTTTATCCACTGTATAGGTCCAAAAGCATGTTTATGAATGTATTAACAAAAATATCCATTTCAAGAATATGTAAAATCTGACTTTATTTTTGTAAAATATCATATTAATATTTGCCTCCGCGCCCGAATTTTATGATTTTTCATCATAATTTAGGTAAAAGAAAACATTGCAACAAGAAAATTGCTATTTGAAGTGTGGTAGGTATTCTAGAATCCAGCCAATGAAGCTTACAATATACAACGTATTCATCAAAAAATGGTAAAATCTGACTTTTTTTTTTGTAAAAAATAATATAAATATTTGTTTGCGTGCCCGAATTTTATAATTTTTCATCATATTTTATCCGCAGTATAGGTCCAAAAGCATGTTTATGAATGTTTTAACAAAAATATCCATTTCAAGAATAGGAAAAATCTGACTTTATTTTTGTAAAAAATCATATAAATATTTGCTTCCGCGCCCGAATTTTATGATTTTTCATCATATTTTAGCTAAAAGAAAACATTGCAACAAGAAAATTGCTATTTCAAGTGTGGTAGGTATTCTAGAATCCAGCCCATGTAGCTTACAATATACAATATATTCATCAAAAATAGGTAAAATCAGACTTTTTTTTTTGTAAAAAATCATGTAAATATTTGCTTTCGCGCCCGAATTTTATAATTTTTCATCATATTTTATCCACAGTATATGTCCAAAATCATGTTTATGAATGTTTTAACAAAAATATCCATTTCAAGAATAGGTAAAATCTGACATTATTTTTGTAAAAAATCAAATAAATATTTGCATCCGCGCCCGAATTTTATGATTTTTCATCATATTTTAGGTAAAAGAAAACATTGCAACAAGAAAATTGCTATTTCAAATGTGGTAGGTATTCTAGAATCCAGCCAATGAAGCTTACAATATACAACGTATTCATCAAAAATAGGTAAAATCTGACTTTATTTTTGTAAAAAATTATATAAATATTTGCTTCCGCGCTCGAATTTTATAATTTTTCATTATAGTTTATCCATAGTATAGGTCCAAAAGCATGTTTGTAAACGTTTTAACAAAAATATCCATTTCAAAAATATGTAAAATCTGACTTTATTTTTGTAAAAAATCATATAAATATTTGCTTCCGTGCCCGAATTTTATGATTTTTTATCATATTATTTAGCTAAAAGAAAACATTGCAACAAGAAAATTGCTATTTCAAGTGTGTTAGGTATTCTAGAATCCAGCCCATGTAGCTTACAATATACAACGTATTCATCAAAAATAGGTAAAATCTGACTTTTTTTTTAAAATCATATAAATATTTGTTTGCGCGCCCGAATTTTATAATTTTTCATCATATTTTACTTGCAGTATAGGTCCAAAAGCATGTTTATGAATGTTTTAACAAAAATATCCATTTCAAGAATAGGAAAAATCTGACTTTATTTTTGTAAAAAATCATATAAATATTTGCTTCCGCGCCCGAATTTTATGATTTTTCATAATATTTTAGGTAAAAGAAATCATTGCAACAAGAAAATTGCTATTTCAAGTGTGGTAGGTGTTCTAGAATCCAGCCAATGAAGGTTACAATATACAACGTATTCATCAAACATAGGTAAAATCTGACTTTTTTTTTGTAAAAAATCATATAAATATTTGCATCCGCGCCCGAATTTTTTAATATTTCATCATATTTTATCCATAGTATAGGTCCAAAAGCATGTTTTTGAACGTTTTATCAAATATATCCATTTCAAAAATATGTAAAATCTGACTTTATTTTTGTAAAAAATCATATAAATATTTGCTTCCGTGCCCGAATTTTATGATTTTTCATCATATTTTAGCTAAAAGAAAACATTGCAACAAGAAAATTGCTATTTCAAGTGTGGTAGGTATTCTAGAATCCAGCCCATGTAGCTTACAATATACAACGTATTCATCAAAAATAGGTAAAATCTGACTTTTTTTTTGTTAAAAATCATATAAATATTAGCTTTCGCGCCCGAATTTTATAATTTTTCATCATATTTTATCCACTGTATAGGTCCAAAAGCATGTTTATGAATGTATTAACAAAAATATCCATTCCAAGAATATGTTAAATCTGACTTTATTTTTGTAAAATATCATATTAATATTTGCCTCCGCGCCCGAATTTTATGATTTTTCATCATAATTTAGGTAAAAGAAAACATTGCAACAAGAAAATTGCTATTTGAAGTGTGCTAGGTATTCTAGAATCCAGCCAATGAAGCTTACAATATACAACGTATTCATCAAAAAGTGGTAAAATCTGACTTTTTTTTTGTAAAAAATCATATAAATATTTGTTTGCGTGCCCGAATTTTATAATTTTTCATCATATTTTATCCGCAGTATAGGTCCAAAAGCATGTTTATGAATGTTTTAACAAAAATATCCATTTCAAGAATAGGAAAAATCTGACTTTATTTTTGTAAAAAATCATATAAATATTTGCTTCCGCGCCCGAATTTTATGATTGTTCATCATATTTTAGCTAAAAGAAAACATTGCAACAAGAAAATTGCTATTTCAAGTGTGGTAGGTATTCTAGAATCCAGCCCATGTAGCTTACAATATACAATGTATTCATCAAAAATAGGTAAAATCTGACTTCTTTTTTGTAAAAAATCATGTAAATATTTGTTTTCGCGCCCGAATTTTATAATTTTTCATCATATTTTACCCGCAGTATAGGTCCAAAAGCATGTTTATGAATGTTTTAACAAAAATATCCATTTCAAGAATAGGAAAAATCTGACTTTATTTTTGTAAAAAATCATATAAATATTTGCTTCCGCGCCCGAATTTTATGATTTTTCATCATATTTTAGGTAAAAGAAATCATTGCAACAAGAAAATTGCTATTTCAAGTGTGGTAGGTGTTCTAGAATCCAGCTTATGAAGGTTACAATATACAACGTATTCATCAAAAATAGGTAAAATCTGACTTTTTTTTGTAAAAAATCATATAAATATTTGCTTCCGCGACCAAATTTTATAATTTTTCATCATATTTTATCCATAGTATAGGTCCAAAAGCATGTTTTTGAACGTTTTATCAAAAATATCCATTTCAAAAATATGTAAAATCTGACTTTATTTTTGTAAAAAATCATATAAATATTTGCTTCCGTGCCCGAATTTTATGATTTTTCATCATATTTTAGCTAAAAGAAAACATTGCAACAAGAAAATTGCTATTTCAAGTGTGTTAGGTATTCTAGAATCCAGCCCATGTAGCTTACAATATACAACGCATTCATTAAAAATAGGTAAAATCTGACAATTTTTTTTGTAAAAATCATATAAATATTTGTTTGCGCGCCCGAATTTTATAATTTTTTATCATATTTTATCCGCAGTATAGGTCCAAAAGCATGTTTATGAATGTTTTAACAAAAATATCCATTTCAAGAATAGGAAAAATCTGACTTTATTTTTGTAAAAAATCATATAAATATTTGCTTCCGCGCCGGAATTTTATGATTTTTTATCATATTTTAGCTAAAAGAAAACATTGCAACAAGAAAAATGCTATTTCAAGTGTGGTAGGTATTCTAGAATCCAGCCCATGTAGCTTACAATATACAACATATTCATCAAAAATAGGTAAGATCTGACTTTTTTTTTGTAAAAAATCATATAAATATTTGCTTTCGCGCCCGAATTTTATAATTTTTATCATATTTTATCCACAGTATAGGTCCAAAAGCATGTTTATGAATGTTTTAACAAAAATATCCATTTCAAGAATAGGAAAAATCTGACTTTATTTTTCTCAAAAATCATATAAATATTTGCTTCCGCGCCCGAATTTTATGATTTTTCATCATAATTTAGGTAAAAGAAAACATTGCAACAAGAAAATTGCTATCAAGTGTGGTAGGTATTCTAGAATCCAGCCAATGAAGGTTACAATTTACAACGTATTCATGAAAAATAGGTAAAATCTGACTTTTTTTTTGTAAAAAATCTTATAAATAATTATTTGCGCGCTCGAATATTATAATTTTTTATCATATTTTATCCGCAGTATAGGTCCAAAAGCATGTTTATGAATGTTTTAACAAAAATATCTATTTCAAGAATAGGTAAAATCTGACATTATTTTTGTAAAAAATCATTTTAATATTTGCCTCCGCGCCCAAATTTTATGATTTTTCATGATAATTTAGGTAAAAGAAAACATTGCAACAAGAAAATTGCTATTTCAAGTGTGGTAGGTATTCTAGAATCCAGCTAATGAAGCTTACAATATACAACGTATTCATCAAAAATAAGTAAAATCTGACATTTTTTTTGTAAAAAATCATATAAATATTTGCTTCCGCGCCCGAATTTTATGATTTTTCATCATATTTTAGGTAAAAGAAATCATTGCAACAAGAAAATTGCTATTTCAAGTGTGGTAGGTGTTCTAGAATCCAGCCAATGAAGGTTACAATATACAACGTATTCATCAAAAATAGGTAAAATCTGACTTTTTTTTTGTAAAAAATCATATAAATATTTGCTTCCGCGCCCGAATTTTTTAATATTTCATCATATTTTATCCATAGTATAGGTCCAAAAGCATGTTTTTGAACGTTTTATCAAAAATATCCATTTCAAAAATATGTAAAATCTGACTTTATTTTTGTAAAAAATCATATAAATATTTGCTTCCGTGCCCGAATTTTATGATTTTTCATCATATTTTAGCTAAAAGAAAACATTGCAACAAGAAAATTGCTATTTCAAGTGTGGTAGGTATTCTAGAATCCAGCCCATGTAGCTTACAATATACAACGTATTCATCAAAAATAGGTAAAATCTGACTTTTTTTTGTTAAAAATCATATAAATATTAGCTTCCCGCGCCCGAATTTTATAATTTTTATCATATTTTATCCACTGTATAGGTCCAAAAGCATGTTTATGAATGTATTAACAAAAATATCCATTCCAAGAATATGTCAAATCTGACTTTATTTTTGTAAAATATCATATTAATATTTGCCTCCGCGCCCGAATTTTATGATTTTTCATCATAATTTAGGTAAAAGAAAACATTGCAACAAGAAAATTGCTATTTGAAGTGTGGTAGGTATTCTAGAATCCAGCCAATGAAGCTTACAATATACAACGTATTCATCAAAAATAGGTAAAATCTGACTTTTTTTTTGTAAAACATCATATAAATATTTGTTTGCGCGCCCGAATTTTATAATTTTTTATCATATTTTATCCGCAGTATAGGTCCAAAAGCATGTTTATGAATGTTTTAACAAAAATATCTATTTCAAGAATAGGTAATATCTGACATTATTTTTGTAAAAAATCATATTAATATTTGCCTCCGCGCCCAAATTTTATGATTTTTCATGATAATTTAGGTAAAAGAAAACATTGCAACAAGAAAATTGCTATTTCAAGTGTGGTAGGTATTCTAGAATCCAGCTAATGAAGCTTACAATATACAACGTATTCATCAAAAATAGGTAAAATCTGACTTTTTTTTTGTAAAAAATCATATAAATATTTGCTTCCGCGCCCGAATTTTATAATTTTTCATCATATTTTATCCATAGTATAGGTCACTCTGAGATAGCGCGTGAACGTTTTAACAAAAATATCCATTTCAAAAATATGTAAAATCTGACTTTATTTTTGTAAAAAATCATATAAATATTTGCTTCCGTGCCCGAATTTTATGATTTTTCATCATATTTTAGCTAAAAGAAAACATTGCAACAAGAAAATTGCTATTTCAAGTGTGTTAGGTATTCTAGAATCCAGCCCATGTAGCTTACAATATACAACGTATTCATCAAAAATAGGTAAAATCTGACTTTTTTTTTGTAAAAAATCATATAAATATTTATTTGCGCGCCTGAATTTTATAATTTTTCATCATATTTTATCCGCAGTATAGGTCCAAAAGCATGTTTATGAATGTTTTAACAAAAATATCCATTTCAAGAATAGGAAAAATCTGACTTTATTTTTGTAAAAAATCATATAAATATTTGCTTCCGCGATGGAATTTTATGATTTTTCATCATATTTTAGCTAAAAGAAAACATTGCAACAAGAAAATTGCTATTTCAAGAGTGGTAGGTATACCAGAATCCAGCCAATGTAGCTTACAATATAACACGTATTCATCAAAAATAGGTAAAATCTGACTTTTTTTTGTAAAAAATCATATAAATATTTGCTTTCGCGCCCGAATTTTATAATTTTTCATCATATTTTATCCACAGTATAGGTCCAAAAGCATGTTTATGAATGTTTTGACAAAAATATCCATTTCAAGAATAGGAAAAATCTGACTTTATTTTTGTAAAAAATCATATTAATATTTGCTTCCGCGCCCGAATTTTATGATTTTTCATCATAATTTAGGTAAAAGAAAACATTGCAACAAGAAAATTGCTATTTCAATTGTGGTAGGTATTCTAGAATCCAGCCAATGAAGGTTACAATATACAATGTATTCATCAAAAATAGGAAAAATCTGACTTTTTTTTTGTAAAAAATCATATAAATATTTGTTTGCGCGCCCGAATTTTATAATTTTTCATAATATTTTATCCGCAGTATAGGTCCAAAAGCATGTTTATGAATGTTTTAACAAAAATATCTATTTCAAGAATAGGTAAAATCTGACTTTATTTTTGTAAAAAATCATATAAATATTTGCTTCCGCTCCTGAATTTTATGATTTTTCTTCATAATTTAGGGAAAAGAAAACATTGCAACAAGAAAATTGCTATTTCAAGTGTGGTAGGTATTCTAAAATCCAGCCAATGAAGGTTACAATATACAACGTATTCATCAAAAATAGGTAAAATCTGACTTTATTTTTGTAAAAAAATTTATAAATATTTGCTTCCGCGCTCGAATTTTTAATTTTTCATCATATTTTATCCATAGTATAGGTCCAAAAGCATGTTTATGAACGTTTTAACAAAAATATCCATTTCAAAAATATGTAAAATCTGACTTTATTTTTGTAAAAAATCATATAAATATTTGTTTGCGTGCCCGAATTTTATGATTTTTCATCATATTTTAGCTAAAAGAAAACATTGCAACAAGAAAATTGCTATTTTAAGTGTGTTAGGTATTCTAGAATCCAGCCCATGTAGCTTACAATATACAACGTATTCATCAAAAATTGGTAAAATCTGACTTTTTTTTGTAAAAAATCATATAAATATTTGTTTACGCGCCCGAATTTTATAATTTTTTCATCATATTTTATCCGCAGTATTGGTCCAAAAGCATGTTTATGAATGTTTAAACAAAAATATCCATTTCAAGAATAGGAAAAATCTGACTTTATATTTGTAAAAAATCATATAAATATTTGCTTCCGCGCCCGAATTTTATGATTTTTCATCATATTTTAGCTAAAAGAAAACATTGCAACAAGAAAATTGCTATTTCAAGTGTGGTAGGTATTCTAGAATCCAGCCAATGAAGCTTACAATATACAAAGTATTCATCAAAAATAGGTAAAATCTGAATTGATTTTTGTAAAAAATTATATAAATATTTGCTTCCGCGCTCGAGTTTTATAATTTTTCATCATAGTTTATCCATAGTATAGGTCCAAAAGCATGTTTATAAACGTTTTAACAAAAATATCCATTTCAAGAATAGGAAAAATCTGACTTTATTTTTGTAAAAAATCATATAAAAATTTGCTTCCGCGCCCGAATTTTATGATTTTTCATCATATTTTAGCTAAAAGAAAGCATTGCAACAAGAAAATTGCTATTTCACGTATGGTAGGTATTCTAGAATCCAGCCCATGTAGCTTACAATATACAAAGTATTCATTAAGAATAGGTAAAATCTGACTTTTTTTTTGTAAAAAATCATATAAATATTTGCTTTCGCGCCCGAATTTAAAAATTTTTCATCATATTTTAGCTAAAAGAAAACATTGCAACAAGAAAATTGCTATTTCAAGTGTGTTAGGTATTCTAGAATCCAGCCCATGTAGCTTACAATATACAACGTATTTATCAAAAATAGGTAAAATCTGACTTTTTTTTTGTAAAAAATCATATAAATATTTGTTTGCGTACCCGAATTTTATAATTTTTCATCATATTTTATCCGCAGTATAGGTCCAAAAGCATGTTTATGAATGTTTTAACAAAAATATCCATTTCAAGAATAGGAAAAATCTGACTTTATTTTTGTAAAAAATCATATAAAAATTTGCTTCCGCGCCCGAATTTTATGATTTTTCTTCATAATTTAGGTAAAAGAAAACATTGCAACAAGAAAATTGCTATTTAAATTGTGGTAGGTATTCTAGAATGCAGCCAAAGAAGCTTACAATATAAAACGTATTCTTAAAAAATAGGTAAAATCTGACTTGATTTTTGTAAGAAATTATATAAATATTTGCTTCCGCGCTCGATTTTTATAATTTTTCATCATAGTTTATCCATAGTATAGGTCCAAAAGCATGTTTATAAACGTTTTAACAAAAATATCCATTTAATAAATATGTAAAATATGACTTTATTTTTGTAAAAAATCATATAAATATTTGCTTCCGCGCCCGAATTTTATGATTTTTCATCATATTTTAGCTAAAAGAAAACATTGCAACAAGAAAATTGCTATTTCAAGTGTGTTAGATATTCTAGAATCCAGCCCATGTAGCCTACAATATACAATGTATTCATCAAAAATAGACAAAATCTGACTTTTTTTTTGTAAAAAATCATATAACTATTTGCCTCCGCGCCCGAATTTTATGATTTTTCATCATATTTTAGGTAAAAGAAAACATTACAACAAGAAAATTGCTATTTTAAGTGTGGTAGGTATTCTAGAATCCAGCCAATTAAGCTTACAATATACAACGTATTCATCAAAAATAGGTAAAATCTGACTTGATTTTTGTAAAAAAAATTATAAATATTTGCTTCCGCGCTCAAATTTTATAATTTTTTATCATAGTTTATCCATAGTATAGGTCTGAAAGCATGTTTATAAACGTTTTAACAAAAATATCCATTTCAATAATATGTAAAATATGACTTTATTTTTGTGAAAAATCATATAAATATTTGCTTCCGCGCCCGAATTTTATGAATTTTCATCATATTTTAGCTAAAAGAAAACATTGCAACAAGAAATTTTCTATTTCAAGTGTAATAGGTATTCTAGAATCCAGCCCATGTAGCTTACAATATACAACGTATTCATCAAAAATAGGTAAAATCTGACTTTTTTTTTGTAAAAAATCATATAAATATTTGTTTGCATGCCCGAATATAATAATTTTTCATCATATTTTATCCGCAGTATAGGTCCAAAAGCATGTTTATGAATGTTTTAACAAAAATATCCATTTCAAGAATAGGAAAAATCTGACATTATTTTTGTAAAAAATCATATAAATATTTGCTTCCGCGCCCGAATTTTATGATTTTTCATCATAATTTAGGTAAAAGAAAACATTGCAACAAGAAAATTGCTATTTCAAGTATGGTTAGTAATCTAGAATCCAGCCAATGAAGGTTACAATATACAACGTATTCATCAAAAATAGGTAAAATCTGACTTTTTTTTTGTAAAAAATCATATAAATATTTGTTTGCGCGCCCGAATTTTATAATTTTTCATCATATTTTATCCGCAGTATAGGTCCAAAAGCATGTTTATGAATGTTTTAACAAAAATATCCATTTCAAGAATAGGAAAAATCTGACTTTATTTTTGTAAAAAATCATATAAAAATTTGCTCAAGCGCCCGAATTTTATGATTTTTCATCATATTTTAGCTAAAAGAAAGCATTGCAACAAGAAAATTGCTATTTCACGTATGGTAGGTATTCTAGAATCCAGCCCATGTAGCGTACAATATACAACGTATTCATTAAGAATAGGTAAAATCTGACTTTTTTTTTGTACTCTGAGATAGCGCGTTTTGCTTTCGCGCCCGAATTTAATAATTTTTCATCATATTTTAGCTAAAAGAAATCATTGCAACAAGAAAATTACTATTTCAAGTGTGTTAGGTATTCTAGAATCCAGCCCATGTAGCTTACAATATACAACGTATTCATCAAAAATAGGTAAAATCTGACTTTTTTTTTGTAAAAAATCATATAAATATTTGTTTGCGCGCCCGAATTTTATAATTTTTTATCATATTTTAACCGCAGTATAGGTCCAAAAGCATGTTTATGAATGTTTTAACAAAAATATCCATTTCAAGAATAGGAAAAATCTGACTTTATTTTTGTAAAACATCCTATAAATATTTGCTTCCGCGCCCGAATTTTATGATTTTTCATCATAATTTAGGTAAACGAAAACATTGCAACAAGAAAATTGCTATTTCAAGTGTGGTAGGTATTCTAGAATCCAGCCAATGAAGCTTACAATATACAACGTATTCATCAAAAATAGGTAAAATCTGACTTTTTTTTGTAAAAAATTATATAAATATTTGCTTCCGCGAACGAATTTTATGATTTTTTATCATATTTTAGCTAAAAGAAAACATTGCAACAAGAAAATTGCTATTTCAAGTGTGTTAGGTATTCTAGAATCCAGCCCATGTAGCTTACAATATACAATGTATTCATCAAAAATAGGTAAAATCTGACTTTTTTTTTGTAAGAAATCATATAAATATTTGTTTGCGCGCCCGAATTTTATAATTTTTCATTATATTTTATCCGCAGTATAGGTCCTAAAGCATGTTTATAAATGTTTTAACAAAAATATCCATTTCAAGAATAGGAAAAATCTGACTTTATTTTTGTAAAAAAATCATATAAATATTTGCTTCCGCGCCCGAATTTTATTATTTTTCATCATAATTTAGGTAAAAGAAAACATTGCAACAAGAAAATTGCTATTTCAAGTGTGGTAGGTATTCTAGAGTCCAGCCAATGAAGCTTACAATATATAACGTATTCATCAAAAATAGGTAAAATCTGACTTTTTTTTTTTTTAAATTATATAAATATTTGCTTCCGGGCTCGAATTTCATAATTTTTCATCATATTTTATCCATAGTATAGGTCCAAAAGCATGTTTATGAACGTTTTAACAAAAATATCCATTTCAAAAATATGTAAAATCTGACTTTATTTTTGTAAAAAATCATATAAATATTTGCTTCCGTGCCCGAATTTTATGATTTTTCATCATATTCTAGCTAAAAGAAAACATTGCAACAAGAAATTTGCTATTTCAAGTGTGTTAGGTATTCTAGAATCCAGCCCATGTAGCTTACAATATACAACGTATTCATCAAAAATAGGTAAAATCTAAATTTTTTTTGTAAAAGATCATATAAATATTTGCTTTCGCCCCCGAATTTTATAACTCTGAGATAGCGCGT
>JAQOWZ010000606.1:0-28400 GCA_035578165.1 Stenolophus ochropezus | reverse complement strand
ACGCGCTATCTCAGAGTGTAGCTTACAATATACAACGAATTCTTCAAAAATAGGAAAAATCTGACTTTTTTTTTTGTAAAAAGTCATATATATATTTGTTTGCGCGCCCGAATTTTATAATTTTCCAACATATTTTATCCGCAGTATAGGTCCAAAAGCATGTTTATAAACGTTTAGCAAAAATATCCATTTCAAAAATATGTAAAATCTGACTTTATTTTTGTAAAAAATCATATAAATATTTGCTTCCGCGCCCGAATTTTATGATTTTTCATCATATTTTAGCTAAAAGAAAACATTGCAACAAGAAAATTGCTATTTCAAGTGTGTTAGGTATTGTAGAATCCAGCCCATGTAGCTTACAATATACAACGAATTCATCAAAAATAGGAAAAATCTGACTTTTTTTTTGTAAAAAATCATATAAATATTTGTTTGCGCGCCCGAATTTTATATTTTTTCATCATATTTTATCCGCAGTATAGGTCCAAAAGCATGTTTATGAACGTTTTAACAAAAATATCCATTTCAAGAATAGGAAAAATCTGACTTTATTTTTGTAAAAAATCATATAAATATTTGCTTCCGCGCCCGAATTTTATGATTTTTCATCATTATGTACGTAAAAGAAAACATTGCAACAAAAAAATTGCTATTTCAAGTGTGGTAGATATTCTAGAATCCAGCCAATGAAGCTTACAATATACAACGTATTCATCAAAAATAGTTAAAATCTGACTTTTTTTTGTAAAAAATCATATAAATATTTGTTTGCGCGCCCGAATTTTATAATTTTCCATCATATTTTATCCGCAGTATAGGTCCAGAAGCATGTTTATGAACGTTTTAACAAAAATATCCATTTCAAGAAGAGGAAAAATCTGACTTTATTTTTGTAAAAAATCATATAAATATTGGCTTCCACGCCCGAATTTTATGATTTCTCATCATATTTTAGCTAAAAGAAAACATTGCAACAAGAAAATTGCTATTTCAAGTGTATTAGGTATTCTAGAATCCAGCCAATGAAGCTTACAATATACAACGTATTCATCAAAAATAGGAAATATCTGACTTTTTTTTTGTAAAAAATCATATAAATATTTGTTTGCGCGCCCGATTTTTATAATTTTTCATCATATTTTATCCGCAGTATAGGTCCAAAAGCATGTTTATAAACGTTTTAACAAAAATATCCATTTCAAAAATATGTAAAATCTGACTTTATTTTTGTAAAAAATCATATAAATATTTGCTTCCGCGCCCGAATTTTATGATTTCTCATCATATTTTAGCTAAAAGAAAACATTGCAACAAGAAAATTGCTATTTCAAGTGTGTTAGGTATTGTAGAATCCAGCCCATGTAGCTTACAATATACAACGAATTCTTCAAAAATAGGAAAAATCTGACTTTTTTTTTTGTAAAAAGTCATATATATATTTGTTTGCGCGCCCGAATTTTATAATTTTCCAACATATTTTATCCGCAGTATAGGTCCAAAAGCATGTTTATAAACGTTTAGCAAAAATATCCATTTCAAAAATATGTAAAATCTGACTTTATTTTTGTAAAAAATCATATAAATATTTGCTTCCGCGCCCGAATTTTATGATTTTTCATCATATTTTAGCTAAAAGAAAACATTGCAACAAGAAAATTGCTATTTCAAGTGTGTTAGGTATTGTAGAATCCAGCCCATGTAGCTTACAATATACAACGAATTCATCAAAAATAGGAAAAATCTGACTTTTTTTTTGTAAAATATCATTTAAATATTTGTTTGCGCGCCCGAATTTTATATTTTTTCATCATATTTTATCCGCAGTATAGGTCCAAAAGCATGTTTATGAACGTTTTAACAAAAATATACATTTCAAGAATAGGAAAAATCTGACTTTATTTTTGTAAAAAATCATATAAATATTTGCTTCCGCGCCCGAATTTTATGATTTTTCATCATTATGTACGTAAAAGAAAACATTGCAACAAAAAAATTGCTATTTCAAGTGTGGTAGGTATTCTAGAATCCAGCCAATGAAGCTTACAATATACAACGTATTCATCAAAAATAGTTAAAATCTGACTTTTTTTTTGTAAAAAATCATATAAATATTTGTTTGCGCGCCCGAATTTTATAATTTTCCATCATATTTTATCCGCAGTATAGGTCCAAAAGCATGTTTATGAACGTTTTAACAAAAATATCCATTTCAAGAATAGGCAAAATCTGACTTTATTTTTGTAAAAAATCATATAAATATTTGCTTCCACGCCCGAATTTTATGATTTCTCGTCATATTTTAGCTAAAAGAAAACATTGCAACAAGAAAATTGCTATTTCAAGTGTATTAGGTATTCTAGAATCCAGCCAATGAAGCTTACAATATACAACGTATTCATCAAAAATAGGAAATATCTGACTTTTTTTTTGTAAAAAATCATATAAATATTTGTTTGCGCGCCCGAATTTTATAATTTTTCATCATATTTTATCCGCAGTATAGGTCCAAAAGCATGTTTATAAACGTTTTAACAAAAATATCCATTTAAAAAATATGTAAAATCTGACTTAATTTTTGTAAAAAATCATATAAATATTTGCTTCCGCGCCCGAATTTTATGATTTCTCATCATATTTTAGCTAAAAGAAAACATTGCAACAAGAAAATTGCTATTTTATGTGTGTTAGGTATTGTAAAATCCAGCCCATGTAGCTTACAATATACAACGAATTCATCAAAAATAGGAAAAATCTGACTTTTTTTTTGTAAAAAATCATATAAATATTTATTTGCGCGCCCGAATTTTATAATTTTCCATCATATTTTATCCGCAGTATAGGTCCAAAAGCATGTTTATGAACGTTTTAACAAAAATAACCATTTCAAGAATAGGAAAAATCTGACTTTATTTTTGTAAAAAATCATATAAATATTTGCTTCCGCGCCCGAATTTTATGATTTTTCATCATATTTTAGCTAAAAGAAATCATTGCAACAAAAAAATTGCTATATCAAGTGTGGTAGGTATTCTAGAATCCAGCTCATGTAGCTTACAATATACAACGTATTCATCAAAAATAGGAAAAATCTGACTTTTTTTTTGTAAAAAATCATATAAATATTTGTTTGCGCGCCCGAATTTTATAATTTTTCATCATATTTTATCCGCAGTATAGGTCCAAAAGCATGTGTATGAACGTTTTAACAAAAATATCCATTTCAAGAATAGGAAAAATCTGACATTATTTTTGTAAAAAATCATATAAATATTTGCTTCCGCGCCCGAATTTTATGATTTTTCATCATAATGTACGTAAAAGAAAACATTGCAACAAAAAAATTGCTATTTCAAGTGTGGTAGGTATTCTAGAATCCAGCCAATGAAGCTTACAATATACAACGTATTCATCAAAAATAGTTAAAATCTGACTTTTTTTTTTGTAAAAAATCATATAAATATTTGTTTGCGCGCCCGAATTTTATAATTTTCCATCATATTTTATCCGCAGTATAGGTCCAAAAGCATGTTTATGAAAGTTTTAACAAAAATATCCATTTCAAGAATAGGAAAAATCTGACATTATTTTTGTAAAAAATCATATAAATATTTGCTTCCACGCCCGAATTTTATGATTTCTCATCATATTTTAGCTAAAAGAAAACATTGCAACAAGAAAATTGCTATTTCAAGTGTGTTAGGTATTGTAGATTCCAGCCCATGTAGCTTACAATATACAACGAATTCATCAAAAATAGGAAAAATCTGACTTTTTTTTTGTAAAAAATCATATAAATATTTGTTTGTGCGCCCGAATTTTATAATTTTTCATCATATTTTATCCGCAGTATAGGTCCAAAAGCATGTTTATGAACGTTTTAACAAAAATATCCATTTCAAGAATAGGAAAAATCTGACATTATTTTTGTAAAAAATCATATAAATATTTGCTTCCGCGCCCGAATTTTATGATTTCTCATCATATTTCAGCTAAAAGAAAACATTGCAACAAGAAAATTGCTATTTCAAGTGTGTTAGGTATTGTAGAATCCAGCCCATGTAGCTTACAATATACAACGAATTCATCAAAAATAGGAAAAATCTGACTTTTTTTTTGTAAAAAATCATATAAATATTTGTTTGTGCGCCCGAATTTTATAATTTTTCATCATATTTTATCCGCAGTATAGGTCCAAAAGCATGTTTATGAACGTTTTAACAAAAATATCCATTTCAAGAATAGGAAAAATCTGACTTTATTTTTGTAAAAAATCATATAAATATTTGCTTCCGCGCCCGAATTTTATGATTTCTCATCATATTTCAGCTAAAAGAAAACATTGCAACAAGAAAATTGCTATTTCAAGTGTGTTAGGTATTGTAGAATCCAGCCCATGACTCTGAGATAGCGCGTCGAATTCATCAAAAATAGGAAAAATCTGACTTTTTTTTTGTAAAAAATCATATATATATTTGTTTGCGCGCCCGAATTTTATAATTTTCCAACATATTTTATCCGCAGTATAGGTCCAAAAGCATGTTTATAAACGTTTTAACAAAAATATCCATTTCAAAAATATGTAAAATCTGACTTTATTTTTGTAAAAAATCATATAAATATTTGCTTCCGCGCCCGAATTTTATGATTTTTTATCATATTTTAGCTAAAAGAAAACATTGCAACAAGAAAATTGCTATATCAAGTGTGGTAGGTATTCTAGAATCCAGCCCATGTAGCTTACAATATACAACGTATTCATCAAAAATAGGAAAAATCTGACTTTATTTTTGTAAAAAAGCATATAAATATTTGCTTCCACGCCCGAATTTTATGATTTCTCATCATATTTTAGCTAAAAGAAAACATTGCAACAAGAAAATTGCTATTTCAAGTGTGTTAGGTATTGTAGATTCCAGCCCATGTAACTTACAATATACAACGAATACATCAAAAATAGGAAAATTCTGACTTTTTTTTTGTAAAAAATCATATAAATATTTGTTTGCGCGCCCGAATTTTATAATTTTTCATCATATTTTATCCGCAGTATAGGTCCAAAAGCATGTTTATAAACGTTTTAACAAAAATATCCATTTCAAAAATATGTAAAATCTGACTATATTTTTGTAAAAAAATCATATAAATATTTGCTTCGGCGCCCGAATTTTATGATTTCTCATCATATTTTAGCTAAAAGAAAACATTTCAACAAGAAAATTGCTATTTCAAGTGTGTTAGGTATTGTAGAATCCAGCCCATGTAGCTTACAATATACAACGAATTCATCAAAAATAGGAAAAATCTGACTTTTTTTTTGTAAAAAATCATATATATATTTGTTTGCGCGCCCGAATTTTATAATTTTCCAACATATTTTATCCGCAGTATAGGTCCAAAAGCATGTTTATAAACGTTTTAACAAAAATATCCATTTCAAAAATATGTAAAATCTGACTTTATTTTTGTAAAAAATCATATAAATATTTGCTTCCGCGCCCGAATTTCATGATTTTTCATCATACTTTAGCTAAAAGAAAACATTGCAACAAGAAAATTGCTATATCAAGTGAGGTAGGTATTCTAGAATCCAGCCCATGTAGCTTACAATATACAACGTATTCATCAAAAATAGGAAATATCTGACTTTTTTTTTGTAAAAAATCATATAAATATTTGTTTGCGCGCCAGAATTTTATAATTTTTCATCATATTTTATCCGCAGTAAAGGTCCAAAAGCATGTTTATAAACGTTTTAACAAAAATATCCATTTCAAAAATATGTAAAATCTGACTTTATTTTTGTAAAATATCATATAAATATTTGCTTCCGCGCCCGATTTTTATGATTTCTCATCATATTTTAGCTAAAAGAAAACATTGCAACAAGAAAATTGCTATTTCAAGTGTGTTAGGTATTGTAGAATCCAACCCATGTAGCTTACAATATACAACAAATTCATCAAAAATAGGAAAAATCTGACTTTTTTTTTGTAAAAAATCATATAAATATTTATTTGCGCGTCCGAATTTTATAATTTTCCAACATATTTTATCCGCAGTATAGGTCCAAAAGAATGTTTATAAACGTTTTAACAAAAATATCCATTTCAAAAATATGTAAAATCTGACTATATTTTTGTAAAAAATCATATAAATATTTGCTTCGGCGCCCGAATTTTATGATTTCTCATCATATTTTAGCTAAAAGAAAACATTTCAACAAGAAAATTGCTATTTCAAGTGTGTTAGGTATTGTAGAATCCAGCCCATGTAGCTTACAATATACAACGAATTCATCAAAAATAGGAAAAATCTGACTTTTTTTTTGTAAAAAATCATATATATATTTGTTTGCGCGCCCGAATTTTATAATTTTCCAACATATTTTATCCGCAGTATAGGTCCAAAAGCATGTTTATAAACGTTTTAACAAAAATATCCATTTCAAGAATAGGAAAAATCTGACTTTATTTTTGTAAAAAATCATATAAATATTTGCTTCCGCGCCCGAATTTTATGATTTTTCATCATAATGTACGTAAAAGAAAACATTGCAACAAAAAAATTGCTATTTCAAGTGTGGTAGGTATTCTAGAATCCAGCCAATGAAGCTTACAATATACAACGTATTCATCAAAAATAGTTAAAATCTGACTTTTTTTTTGTAAAAAATCATATAAATATTTATTTGCGCGCCCGAATTTTATAATTTTCCATCATATTTTATCCGCAGTATAGGTCCAAAAGCATGTTTATGAACGTTTTAACAAAAATATCCATTTCAAGAATAGGAAAAATCTGACTTTATTTTTATAAAAAATCATATAAATATTTGCTTCCACGCCCGAATTTTATGATTTCTCATCATATTTTAGCTAAAAGAAAACATTGCAACAAGAAAATTGCTATTTCAAGTGTGTTAGGTATTGTAGATTCAAGCCCATGTAGCTTACAATATACAACGAATTCATCAAAAATAGGAAAAATCTGACTTTTTTTTTGTAAAAAATCATATAAATATTTGTTTGCGCGCCCGAATTTTATAATTTTTCATCATATTTTATCCGCAGTATAGGTCCAAAAGCATGTTTATGAACGTTTTAACAAAAATATCCATTTCAAGAATAGGAAAAATCTGACTTTATTTTTGTAAAAAATCATATAAATATTTGCTTCCGCGCCCGAATTTTATGATTCTTCATCATTATGTACGTAAAAGAAAACTTTGCAACAAAAAAATTGCTATTTCAAGTGTGGTAGGGATTCTAGAATCCAGCCAATGAAGCTTACAATATACAACGTATTCATCAAAAATAGTTAAAATCTGACTTTTTTTTGTAAAAAATCATATAAATATTTGTTTGCACGCCCGAATTTTATAATTTTCCATCATATTTTATCCGCAGTATAGGTCCAAAAGCATGTTTATGAACGTTTTAACAAAAATATTCATTTCAAGAATAGGAAAAATCTGACTTTATTTTTGTAAAAAATCATATAAATATTTGCTTCCACGCCCGAATTTTATGATTTCTCATCATATTTTAGCTAAAAGAAAACATTGCAACAAGAAAATTGCTATTTCAAGTGTGTTAGGTATTGTAGAATCCAGCCCATGTAGCTTACAATATACAACGAATTCATCAAAAATAGGAAAAATCTGACTTTTTTTTGTAAAAAATCATATATATATATTTGTTTGCGCGCCCGAATTTTATAATTTTCCAACATATTTTATCCGCAGTATAGGTCCAAAAGCATGTTTATAAACGTTTTAACAAAAATATCCATTTCAAAAATATGTAAAATCTGACTTTATTTTTGTAAAAAATCATATAAATATTTGCTTCCGCGCCCGAATTTTATGATTTTTCATCATATTTTAGCTAAAAGAAAACATTGCAACAAGAAAATTGCTATATCAAGTGTGGTAGGTATTCTAGAATCCAGCCCATTTAGCTTACAATATACAACGTATTCATCAAAAATAGGAAAAATCTGACTTTTTTTTTGTAAAAAATCATATATATATTTGTTTGCGCGCCCGAATTTTATAATTTTCCAACATATTTTATCCGCAGTATAGGTCCAAAAGCATGTTTATAAACGTTTTAACAAAAATATCCATTTCAAAAATATGTAAAATCTGACTTTATTTTTGTAAAAAATCATATAAATATTTGCTTCCACGCCCGAATTTTATGATTTCTCATCATATTTTAGCTAAAAGAAAACATTGCAACAAGAAAATTGCTATTTCAAGAGTGTTAGGTATTGTAGATTCCAGCCCATGTAGCTTACAATATACAACGAATTCATCAAAAATAGGAAAAATCTGACTTTTTTTTTTGTAAAAAATCATATAAATATTTGTTTGCGCGCCCGAATTTTATAATTTTTCATCATATTTTATCCGTAGTATAGGTCCAAAAGCATGTTTATGAACGTTTTAACAAAAATATCCATTTCAAGAATAGGAAAAATCTGACTTTATTTTTGTAAAAAATCATATAAATATTTGCTTCCGCGCCCGATTTTTATGATTTCTCATCATATTTTAGCTAAAAGAAAACATTGCAACAAGAAAATTGCTATTTCAAGTGTGTTAGGTATTGTAGATTCCAGCCCATGTAGCTTACAATATACAACGAATACATCAAAAATAGGAAAATTCTGACTTTTTTTTTGTAAAAAAATTATATAAATATTTGTTTGCGCGCCCGAATTTTATAATTTTTCATCATATTTTATCCGCAGTATAGGTCCAAAAGCATGTTTATAAACGTTTTAACAAAAATATCCATTTCGAAAATATGTAAAATCTGACTTTATTTTTGTAAAAAATCATATAAATATTTGCTTCCACGCCCCGAATTTTATGATTTCTCATCATATTTTAGCTAAAAGAAAACATTGCAACAAGAAAATTGCTATTTCAAATGTGTTAGGTATTGTAGAATCCAGCCCATGTAGCTTACAATATACAACGAATTCATCAAAAATAGGAAAAATCTGACTTTTTTTTGTAAAAAATCATATATATATATTTGTTTGCGCGCCCGAATTTTATAATTTTCCAACATATTTTATCCGCAGTATAGGTCCAAAAGCATGTTTATAAACGTTTTAACAAAAATATCCATTTCAAAAATATGTAAAATCTGACTTTATTTTTGTAAAAAATCATATAAATATTTGCTTCCACGCCCGAATTTTATGATTTTTCATCATATTTTAGCTAAAAGAAAACATTGCAACAAGAAAATTGCTATTTCAAGAGTGTTAGGTATTGTAGATTCCAGCCCATGTTGCTTACAATATACAACGAATTCATCAAAAATAGGAAAAATCTGACTTTTTTTTTGTAAAAAATCATATAAATATTTGTTTGCACGCCCGAATTTTATAATTTTTCATCATATTTTATCCGCAGTATAGGTCCAAAAGCATGTTTATGAACGTTTAATAAAAATATCCATTTCAAGAATAGGAAAAATCTGACTTTATTTTTGTAAAAAATCATATAAATATTTGCTTCCGCGCCCGAATTTTATGATTTCTCATCATATTTTAGCTAAAAGAAAACATTGCAACAAGAAAATTGCTATTTCAAGTGTGTTAGGTATTGTAGAATCCAGCCCATGTAGCTTACAATATACAACGAATTCATCAAAAATAGGAAAAATCTGACTTTTTTTTGTAAAACATCATATAAATATTTATTTGCGCGCCCGAATTTTATAATTTTCCAACATATTTTATCCGCAGTATAGGTCCAAAAGCATGTTTATAAACGTTTTAACAAAAATATCCATTTCAAGAATAGGAAAAATCTGACTTTATTTTTGTAAAAAATCATATAAATATTTGCTTCCACGCCCGAATTTTATGATTTCTCATCATATTTTAGCTAAAAGAAAACATTGCAATAAGAAAATTGCTATTTTAAGTGTGTTAGGTATTGTAGATTCCAGCCCATGTAACTTACAATATACAACGAATTCATCAAAAATAGGAAAAATCCGACTTTTTTTTTGTAAAAAATCATATAAATATTTGTTTGCGCGCCCGAATTTTATAATTTTTCATCATATTTTATCCGCAGTATAGGTCCAAAAGCATGTTTATGAACGTTTTAACAAAAATATCCATTTCAAGAATAGGAAAAATCTGACTTTATTTTTGTAAAAAATCATATAAATATTTGCTTCCGCGCCCGAATTTTATGATTTTTCATCATTATGTACGTAAAAGAAAACATTGCAACAAAAAAATTGCTATTTCAAGTGTGGTAGGTATTCTAGAATCCAGCCAATGAAGCTTACAATATACAACGTATTCATCAAAAATAGTTAAAATCTGACTTTTTTTTTGTAAAAAATCATATATATATTTGTTTGCGCGCCCGAATTTTATAATTTTCCCACATATTTTATCCGCAGTATAGGTCCAAAAGCATGTTTATAAACGTTTTAACAAAAATATCCATTTCAAAAATAGGAAAAATCTTACTTTATTTTTGTAAAAAATCATATAAATATTTGCTTCCACGCCCGTATTTTATGATTTCTCATCATATTTTAGCTAAAAGAAAACATTGCAACAAGAAAATTGCTATTTCAAGTGTGTTAGGTATTGTAGATTCCAGCCCATGTAGCTTACAATATACAACGAATACATAAAAAATAGGAAAATTCTGACTTTTTTTTTGTAAAAAATCATATAAATATTTGTTTGCGCGCCCGAATTTTATAATTTTTCATCATATTTTATCCGCAGTATAAGTCCAAAAGCATGTTTATAAACGTTTTAACAAAAATATCCATTTCAAAAATATGTAAAATCTGACTTTATTTTTGTAAAAAATCATATAAATATTTGCTTCCGCGCCCGAATTTTATGATTTCTCATCATATTTTAGCTAAAAGAAAACATTGCAACAAGAAAATTGCTATTTCAAGTGTGTTAGGTATTGTAGAATCCAGCCCATGTAGCTTACAATTGTGACGAAGCGTCACTAACCTGACTTCCTGTCCGCAATCACGGATACTCCCCGTTACTCAAACAACACTGTTCCGTCATCCGATCATCATCATCACAAGCCTTCCAGACCACAGGGAAGCCGTTCATCTCGTTTTTTCACCAAGCACACTGTCTAACCTAACTTCGAGACCACGTGCTCGGCCAAGTGACAGTTTCTGATCCACCTACAAAATCACGTGCATAAAACATCACCCTGTTACTGATAACCATACTCACATTAAACATCCCTGCGTAAAATGTTTATTTTCACAGATATTTCACTCTACAGAAAGCTGTCAAAACCACTACCAAGACGCCACTGGGCAGATACGGCAAACATCCGTACTTCCGACCGAAGCCGAAATTCAAATGTCCCAAAATAAATTATGAAATATTCTAAAATATCATAAAATGTAATATAACACTTTGTAAAACGCAGGGAAGTCAAAGAACGACGTCTAGAATAAAATTAAATTTTATTAAACAAAAATAACGATATTTTAAAACTCTCTATCTTTGTCGTACAATTTGTTTAAACAAGTTTAATTAGTAATCGGGGTATAAATACGGCCTCCGAAGCTGAGTCTGATCACTTGTTTACTAGCTTCCGATAGCGACATAAACTGAGTTTACTTGCGACAAACTGCGATTTATTTCCGAGATCCACAGATCTACAGACCGACTTTTTGTAGGTAAGACCGTATTACCGTCCTGACCGCTAACCCCGACGAGTAGAACTTTAAGCTGACTTCAGTTTGGTGATACTCGTCGTCCTGATTCCTGAAGCTGGCATCCAGTTTGGTATTATTCCTCTCCTTGACTCGACAACGACCCATCCCTACCGTACAGTCTCAAGCCGGTATCTGGTTTGGCTGTACTTCCTTCCAGACCGCGATAAATTCAGACCGCGACTACGACTGTGACTTCCCAGCGTTAACGACGTATGGAACCAAAGGAATCTGCAATAAATACTGATTTTCTTAGTAATTCTGGATTTTAGTTACCACCCTGGCCTAACCGACCTAGAGTTCCCGTGGCATTTTGTTCTCTCCCTAGGTTCCGCTGATTGGCGCCCGAGAAAACCCGACTTCCTGGGGAAGAACCACGACATCACGGACCGCCAACGTCGCAGCGGCCCAAGTGATCGTCACAAATTGGCGGCCCGAGCAGGGACTCATCATCTTCATTCGGGTAACACTAGAATTACAGAGAAACCGACACCATGCCGCAGGAAGGAGATTCCGAACAGCCGGCCAAGAGCGAACACACGTCCAGCTCACCGAATACGAACCAGACGTTCATATTACCGTCACCAACATCCGGCACCAGTGCCCTCATGATCCATGACCGGAACACCGGCACCCCGGGTGCCTCAGTAACCCAACAGACCGTTCCACCGTCATCACCAATCGCGGCAACAGACAACCACGACGCGTCAACCAGACGTCCCGCTACCAGCAACATATGCGACATCGTACGCAAATGGAATGTTGCGTTCGACGGCAAAACCGACCCGGCTGCATTCCTGGAAAGAGTAGCCGAACTACGAGACAGCTACGGGTTCAGCGACGACCAGCTGATGCTGGCACTACCCGAGCTGCTCCGAGGAAGTCCGCTGTTATGGCTCCGTAACATGCGTCAGGATTGGCGTAGCTGGACGGACTTCCTGACCGACTTTCGCCTCTTCTATATGGGCTCCGACTATACCCTAAGACTAGAAGAAGAAATTAGTCAACGCAGACAACGAGCCAACGAAAAAGGGCGTGAGTACCTCAACGCGATAAATACCTTAATTCGCAGACACGGCAGACTACGACCCGAGGAGGCCATATATCGGGTGTACATCAACCTACTGCCTGAATACCGCCAATACATCCGTCGTCGTGACATCAGCAGCATCAGGGAGTTGATGCAAGAGATAGAAGAGTATGAGCGGCTACAACAAGACCTGAAGACAACTACATCCACACCACGCCTGCACGTAGTGTCCGCCGAGCCTCCGAAACCGATGGCAAGCACCAGCCAACCCAAGGCCGACGTATCGGTACTATGTTGGCGGTGTGGACAGCACGGACATCTCCGACAAGTATGCAAGAACCCACAGAAACTGTTCTGCTGGAAATGTCATAAGCAGGGGGTGCTGACCAGAGACTGTGGCTGCCAGAAGAGGTCGGGAAACGGGATGTGAGCTGCGCCGATACGGGGCTGGAACAGCTGTCATCTTATCAACGCCCCGCAAATTCAATTTCCCAACCGGAAGAGCCTACCCAGCTGCCAGTCATTCATGGGAATGACATCACCGACAATAGGCTTTTCCTGACGGTGGAAATAAAAAATCAAAATATAAGAGCACTAGTGGATACCGGTGCGATGTATTCTTACCTGGACGCCACCATTGCGGCAAAGCTGCATGACCGGAAGAATCCCTTGCAGCAAGCAGACCACCAGCAGGTACAGTTGGCCAATGGTGCAACTGTGACAACCACAGGGTCGCTCCAAGTAGGATGTATACTAGGTGGAGTTTGGCGACGGGTCAAGTTCCAAGTACTGGAGAATCTCACGTGTCCGGCAATCCTGGGGATGGACATACTACAAATGTACGGCGTGAGTATAAATATTCAACAACAGGCCGTCACATTTAACACACCAAGTACAGGAGCCGCCTGGCTTAACACCATGACGTCCACAGGTCCAGAGGCAACCCTAGCCACTTTCCTCGAGGAGGAACTAAGCAAGTTCGCTGATGTCACCGGTATCACACCTAACATAAAACACCAAATTAGGCTAAAGGACAAAACCCCGATAAAACAGCGATATTTACCGCGCAATCCTAAGATGCAGGAAATCATTAACAAAGAGGTAGATCAAATGCTGACGGATGGCATCATCGAAAAGTCCCAAAGCCCATGGAGTTCCCCAGCTGTCATCGTGCGAAAAAAAGACGGGAGGCCCCGTTTCTGCATCGATTTCCGGCAGCTCAACAAGGTGTCTGAGAAAGACGCATACCCTCTCCCTTACATCACGGCGATTTTGGACAAGTTACGAGGGGCCGCGTATTTCTCCACGCTGGACCTAAAGAACGGCTACTGGCAGGTCGCACTCACGGAGGAAAGCAAGCCGCTGACTGCATTCACCGTTCCAGGGCGCGGTCTCTTCCAGTTCCGAGTCATGCCGTTCGGGCTACACGCAGCCCCCGCCACGTTCCAAAGGTTGCTGGACACCATCATCGGCCCAGAACTGGAACCGCACGCCTTCGCCTACCTGGACGACATTGTCGTGGCCAGCACTACTCTGGAAGAACATATTGCGCACCTGCGAGAAGTGTTCAGAAGATTGAGGGCAGCTAACCTAAAAATCAACCCAGATAAGTGCCAATTCGGCAAACAATCTATCAAGTACCTGGGACATGTGGTGTCGTCCAAGGGCATTGAGACCGATCCCGACAAGGTGCAGGCGATCAACGACATGCCACCGCCATCCACAGTCAAGGAACTGCGACAATTCTTGGGTGCTGCGTCGTGGTACCGACGGTTCGTAGAACACTTCTCCACCGTGGTCGCGCCATTAACGCTCCTGCTCCAGAAAAAGCAGCCCTGGGTCTGGGGAGTACTACAAGAAGAAGCGTACCGACAACTCCAGCGTGCGCTGACCACTGCGCCCGCTCTTGCATGTCCCAACTTCGAGGAACCGTTGATCCTTCAGACGGACGCTTCCAACGTCGGCATCGGGGCGGCATTAATACAAGGAAGCCTGGACGAGCCAAGGGCGATAGCCTACATCAGCCGGTCACTCTCTGCCGCCGAGAAGAACTACGATGTATCGGAAAAGGAGTGTCTGGCCGTAGTGTGGGCCATCAAAAAGCTGCGTAGCTACTTGGAGGGCTACCACTTCACTGTCGTCACGGATCACCAGGCTCTTAAATTCCTGGACCGCCTAAAGGACCCAACCGGTCGTCTAGCTCGATGGGCAGTCCTCCTGCAACAATATGACTACGACGTCGTATTCCGCAAGGGGAAATTTAATCATTTAGCCGACATGCTAAGCCGGAAACCCTTACCGGCACTGAACGTCGTTGTTGCAGGATGCCCATGGTATGACCGTATGCTCCAGGAGGTCAACACACGCCCAGGAGAGCATCCCGACTTCCGAGTGGAGGACGGCAGGCTCTACCGACGGTTCTGGGACCCCGCCGATCTATCAGACACTGAGCCGCACCGGGAGTGGAAGCTGTGCGTACCCACAGTACAGCGCAAGCAGATCCTGGCCGAGAATCATGACCATCCTACAGCAGGGCACCTAGGGATTGCCAAGACGTTGGCAAGATTAGCCCTGCGGTACTATTGGCCAGGAATGTATCGCGAGGCTACCACTTACGTTCGAAGGTGCAGCAGCTGTCAGCGATTCAAGGCAGACCAGCAGGGCCCCGTCGGTCGCATGGGTCCTCCAAAAGTTGGGCAGCCGTGGGAAACAGTAGCCGTCGATATGATGGGGCCGTTGCCTCATCCTGCAAAAGGATATCAGTACGTGATCGTGTTTCAGGATCGACTCACCAAGTGGATTGAATGCCGACCATTGCGACAAGCCAATGCATCCGCCGTGGTACTAGCGTTCCGTGAGTTAGTACTGTGTCGCTATGGGTGTCCCAAAACATTGATCACGGACAACGGCACCGAGTTCGACAACCGCACCCTGCAAAAGTTCCTGCAAGAGTACGGAATCCGCCAGCAGAAGACGCCGCCGTACACGCCGCAGGCCAACCCAGTGGAGCGTGTGAATAGGGTACTAAAACCTATGTTGGCCCAATTCTGCCAGGACAACCAGCGAAACTGGTATTCGCTATTACCAGAATTTGTCCTGGCCATCAACAGTAGCCGACATAGTTCCACTGGTTATTCTGCGGCATATCTTAATTTCGGTCGGGAGTTACAACTCCCCAGCCAACTGACCGATACGAAACAAGAAAAAGATAACTCACCGGCCGTTTCCGAGGAACATCTTCGACGTCTCCAGGCGATCCGTGACGCGCAAGAACTGGCCAGAATCAACATCGCCCACGCCGCAACGAAGCAGGGGCACCATTACAACTTGCGGCGAAGAGACATCGAATTCCATCCGGGCGACAAAGTCATGCGTCGTGAGCACCCACTGTCCTCTGCCGCTAAGGGCATCGCTGCGAAACTTTGCCCAAAGTACTCCGGCCCGTGGATCGTACAATCCCGAGTTTCTCCACTCCTGTATCACTTATCCGATAACCATGGAACCATCCTAAAAAACATCCATATCAAAGATATAAAAAGGTTTACAGATGGAGAAGCAAAAGATGAACCTTCCACGTCAGGTACGACAACTGGGTTCCAGCCGCCGTCGACCAGTGCAGATCCGTCCTGTGGGACTTCCGCTGGTGCTCGCCCGCCGACCGGACCCGGTCCAACTGGCCGCCGCCGCGGCCGTCCACGTCGCATCCCGCCAAGCGACACCGCCGCCGTACCGCTTGCCAGCATCTCCGAAGGTGTCTTCTCCAGTGGCCAGGGACATGCCCAGTCTGGAAATCAGTCCCAGTCGAGAGATACCGCTCTCGACACCGGCAGAGACACCTACCGACGACTGGGAAGCGCTGCTGCAAGACGCCTTCGGCTCTATGAGTCCGGAGAACTCTCCGCCTCCGTCTCCCAACAGCCTGGCAGCAGCACTTCAAGAGGCAATTCACCCACCTGCACTGTCACCGCTACCCGACACACCGCCTCGCAGATCACGGCCCAGGTTGACAGCAGACAGTTCGGTCCCGTACGTGCTGCGACCGGTAGCAGATGTGAAGTTGGGGTATGCTACCGTCAACCGCAGTCGCGTCCATCCGGCAGATCCACGACTTCCTGCCGTACGTCGAGCCTATGCCAGCTGCTTCACGGAGCTGCAGCAGCTGCGAGCCGAACTGGCGATGTCAATGCTGCCAGAGACGTCGCTCCGAAGAACGGCGTCCACAGCACCGCCGTCACCGAGTCCTCGGCTTCCCGCCGTGATGCAAGCTCTTCGGGTTCCCGCCGAGAGTGAAGTCACGACGGGCCCGCCGCCGTTCCGAGGAAGAACCGCCGCCGATCCAGCACCATCACCGAGTCCTCGGCTTCCCGCCGTGATGAAAGCTCTTCGGGTTCCCGCCGAGAGTGAAGTCACGACGGGCCCGCCGCCGTTCCGAGGAAGAACCGCCGTCGATCCCGCACCGCCGTCACCGAGTCCTCGGCTTCCCGCCGTGATGAAAGCTCTTCGGGTTCCCGCCGAGAGTGAAGTCACGACGGGCCCGCTGCCGTTCCGAGGAGAAACGCAGCCAGACCCGTCTGAGCTGCTGAAGACGCCGCCACGGCGTCCTGCCGTGCCTCCGCCGGAGGCCCGACCACCTGGCCTTGCCACCGCAGCACCCCGGCATCCGCCGTCTCCCTCGCTGTTAGTGATAGAGACGTCGCCGCTTCCTGACACACCTGACCGCCCCGTGACCCCAAGGATGCCGCTGGTCGAACCTCGGCCGGCCCGCCGACCGCCGAAATGGTCGCCTCCAGACTACGTGACGCCGCTGCCGACTCCACCGCCGTTTCCGTTCCGTTCTGGGAGTCCGGCACCGGGCACACCTGGGGGGATCACACAGCCACAGTTGCCGACCGAGGCCGTCACGACCAGCGACCAGCCGATCCCGCACCGCCGTCACCGAGTCCTCGGCTTCCCGCCGTGAGGAGAACTCTTCGGGTTCCCGCCGAGAGTGAAGTCACGACGGGCCCGCTGCCGTTACGAGGAGAAACGCAGCCAGACCCGTCTGAGCTGCTGAAGACGCCGCCACGGCGTCCTGCCGTGCTTCCGCTGGAGGCCCGAACATCTGGCCTTGCTCCCATGGAGGTTACTCCTCCACCAGCACACCGGCATCCGCCCTCGCCCTCGCTTCTTATCCTGGACGCCTCACCCATCCAGATAACACCGGAACGCCCAGAGACGTCCAGCGCACAGGTCGTGGAACACCGGCCGGTCGTCCGTCCGCCGAAATGGTCGCCCCCAGACTATGTGTCGCCGGTGCTGGCTCGACCGCCGTCTTCACCGCCGTTCCGTACCGCGAGTGCAGCACGGGACACCCCTGGAGGGACCACACCGCCGCAGCTACCGACTGAGTTCACCACGGCCACGCCTGCGCTCTCGTTCCGCCGGTGTAGGGTACTGGCACCTCGTCCCGGAGGTGGAGTGATGTGGGTAACGGAGTACTCTACGAACGCTCCTAAACGGCGTCAGAAAAACAAAAAGAAGAAGAGGGCAAGGCAAACAGCTTAAAATAATAAAAACAACCGGAAAAAAGAAACTTACGTGTCTTTTCATTTCACTCCCGGAGTAAGGGGAGGGTGTGACGAAGCGTCACTAACCTGACTTCCTGTCCGCAATCACGGATACTCCCCGTTACTCAAACAACACTGTTCCGTCATCCGATCATCATCATCACAAGCCTTCCAGACCACAGGGAAGCCGTTCATCTCGTTTTTTCACCAAGCACACTGTCTAACCTAACTTCGAGACCACGTGCTCGGCCAAGTGACAGTTTCTGATCCACCTACAAAATCACGTGCATAAAACATCACCCTGTTACTGATAACCATACTCACATTAAACATCCCTGCGTAAAATGTTTATTTTCACAGATATTTCACTCTACAGAAAGCTGTCAAAACCACTACCAAGACGCCACTGGGCAGATACGGCAAACATCCGTACTTCCGACCGAAGCCGAAATTCAAATGTCCCAAAATAAATTATGAAATATTCTAAAATATCATAAAATGTAATATAACACTTTGTAAAACGCAGGGAAGTCAAAGAACGACGTCTAGAATAAAATTAAATTTTATTAAACAAAAATAACGATATTTTAAAACTCTCTATCTTTGTCGTACAATTTGTTTAAACAAGTTTAATTAGTAATCGGGGTATAAATACGGCCTCCGAAGCTGAGTCTGATCACTTGTTTACTAGCTTCCGATAGCGACATAAACTGAGTTTACTTGCGACAAACTGCGATTTATTTCCGAGATCCACAGATCTACAGACCGACTTTTTGTAGGTAAGACCGTATTACCGTCCTGACCGCTAACCCCGACGAGTAGAACTTTAAGCTGACTTCAGTTTGGTGATACTCGTCGTCCTGATTCCTGAAGCTGGCATCCAGTTTGGTATTATTCCTCTCCTTGACGCGACAACGACCCATCCCTACCGTACAGTCTCAAGCCGGTATCTGGTTTGGCTGTACTTCCTTCCAGACCGCGATAAATTCAGACCGCGACTACGACTGTGACTTCCCAGCGTTAACGACGTATGGAACCAAAGGAATCTGCAATAAATACTGGTTTTCTTAGTAATTCTGGATTTTAGTTACCACCCTGGCCTAACCGACCTAGAGTTCCCGTGGCATTTTGTTCTCTCCCTAGGTTCCGCTGATTGGCGCCCGAGAAAACCCGACTTCCTGGGGAAGAACCACGACATCACGGACCGCCAAAGTCGCAGCGGCCCAAGTGATCGTCACACAATATACAACGAATTCATCAAAAATAGGAAAAATCTGACTTTTTTTTTGTAAAAAATCATATATATATTTGTTTGCGCGCCCGAATTTTATAATTTTTCATCATATTTTATCCGCAGTATAGGTCCAAAAGCATGTTTATAAACGTTTTAACAAAAATATCCATTTCAAAAATATGTAAAATCTGACTTTATGTTTTTAAAATATCATATAAATATTTGCTTCCGCGCCCGATTTTTATGATTTTTCATCATATTTTAGCTAAAAGAAAACATTGCAACAAGAAAGTTGCTATTTCAAGTGTGTTAGGTATTGTAGAATCCAGCCCATGTAGCTTACAATATACAACGAATTCATCAAAAATAGGAAAAATCTGACTTTTTTTTTGTAAAAAATCATATAAATATTTATTTGCGCGCCCGAATTTTATAATTTTCCAACATATTTTATCCGCAACATAGGTCCAAAAGCATGTTTATAAACGTTTTAACAAAAATATCCATTTCAAAAATATGTAAAATCTGACTTTATTTTTGTAAAAAATCATATAAATATTTGCTTCCGCGCCCGAATTTAATGATTTTTCATCATATTTTAGCTAAAAGAAAACATTGCAACAAGAAAATTGCTATATCAAGTGTGGTAGGTATTCTAGAATCCAGCCCATGTAGCTTACAATATACAACGTATTCATCAAAAATAGGAAAAATCTGACTTTTTTTTGTAAAAAATCATATAAATATTTGTTTGCGCGCCCGAATTTTATAATTTTTCATCATATTTTATCCGCAGTATAGGTCCAAAAGCATGTTTATGAACGTTTTAACAAAAATATCCATTTCAAGAATAGGAAAAATCTGACTTTATTTTTGTAAAAAATCATATAAATATTTGCTTCCGCGCCCGAATTTTATGATTTTTCATCATTATGTACGTAAAGGAAAACATTGCAACAAAAAAATTGCTATTTCAAGTGTGGTAGGTATTCTAGAATCCAGCCAATGAAGCTTACAATATACAACGTATTCATCAAAAATAGTTAAAATCTGACTTTTTTTTTGTAAAAAATCATATAAATATTTGTTTGCGCGCCCGAATTATATAATTTTCCATCATATTTTATCCGCAGTATAGGTCCAAAAGCATGTTTATGAACGTTTTAACAAAAATATCCATTTCAAGAATAGGAAAAATCTGACTTTATTTTTGAAAAAATCATATAAATATTTGCTTCCACGCCCGAATTTTATGATTTCTCATCATATTTTAGCTAAAAGAAAACATTGCAACAAGAAAATTGCTATTTCAAGTGTGTTAGGTATTGTAGATTCCAGCCCATGTAGCTTACAATATACAACGAATTAATCAAAAATAGGAAAAATCTGACTTTTTTTTTGTAAAAAATCATATAAATATTTGTTTGCGCGCCCGAATTTTATAATTTTTCATCATATTTTATCCGCAGTATAGGTCCAAAAGCATGTTTATGAACGTTTTAACAAAAATATCCATTTCAAGAATAGGAAAAATCTGACTTTATTTTTGTAAAAAATCATATAAATATTTGCTTCCGCGCCCGAATTTTATGATTTTTCATCATTATGTACGTAAAGGAAAACATTGCAACAAAAAAATTGCTATTTCAAGTGTGGTAGATATTCTAGAATCCAGCCAATGAAGCTTACAATATACAACGTATTCATCAAAAATAGTTAAAATCTGACTTTTTTTTTGTAAAAAATCATATAAATATTTGTTTGCGCGCCCGAATTTTATAATTTTCCATCATATTTTTTACGCAGTATAGGTCCAGAAGCATGTTTATGAACGTTTTAACAAAAATATCCATTTCAAGAAGAGGAAAAATCTGACTTTATTTTTGTAAAAAATCATATAAATATTTGCTTCCACGCCCGAATTTTATGATTTCTCATCATATTTTAGCTAAAAGAAAACATTGCAACAAGAAAATTGCTATTTCAAGTGTATTAGGTATTCTAGAATCCAGCCAATGAAGCTTACAATATACAACGTATTCATCAAAAATAGGAAATATCTGACTTTTTTTTTGTAAAAAATCATATAAATATTTGTTTGCGCGCCCGAATTTTATAATTTTTCATCATATTTTATCCGCAGTATAGGTCCAAAAGCATGTTTATAAACGTTTTAACAAAAATATCCATTTCAAAAATATGTAAAATCTGACTTTATTTTTGTAAAAAATCATATAAATATTTGCTTCCGCGCCCGAATTTTATGATTTCTCATCATATTTTAGCTAAAAGAAAACATTGCAACAAGAAAATTGCTATTTCAAGTGTGTTAGGTATTGTAGAATCCAGCCCATGTAGCTTACAATATACAACGAATTCATCAAAAATAGGAAAAATCTGACTTTTTTTTTGTAAAAAATCATATATATATTTGTTTGCGCGCCCGAATTTTATAATTTTCCAACATATTTTATCCGCAGTATAGGTCCAAAAGCATGTTTATAAACGGTTTAACAAAAATATCCATTTCAAAAATATGTAAAATCTGACTTTATTTTTGTAAAAAATCATATAAATATTTGCTTCCGCGCCCGAATTTTATGATTTTTCATCATATTTTAGCTAAAAGAAAACATTGCAACAAGAAAATTGCTATATCAAGTGTGGTAGGTATTCTATAATCCAGCCCATGTAGCTTACAATATACAACGTATTCATCAAAAATAGGAAAAATCTGACTTTTTTTTTGTAAAAAATCATATAAATATTTGGTTGCGCGCCCGAATTTTAGAATTTTTCATCATATTTTATCCGCAATATAGGTCCAAAAGCATGTTTATGAACGTTTTAACAAAAATATCCATTTCAAGAATAGGAAAAATCTGACTTTATTTTTGTAAAAAATCATATAAATATTTGCTTCCGCGACCGAATTTTATGATTTTTCATCATAATGTACGTAAAAGAAAACATTGCAACAAAAAAATTGCTATTTCAAGTGTGGTAGGTATTCTAGAATCCAGCCAATGAAGCTTACAATATACAACGTATTCATCAAAAATAGTTAAAATCTGACTTTTTTTTGTAAAAAATCATATAAATATTTGTTTGCGCGCCCGAATTTTATAATTTTCCATCATATTTTATCCGCAGTATAGGTCCAAAAGCATGTTTATGAACGTTTTAACAAAAATATCCATTTCAAAAATATGTAAAATCTGACTTTATTTTTGTAAAAAATCATATAAATATTTGCTTCCACGCCCGAATTTTATGATTTTTCATCATATTTTAGCTAAAAGAAAACATTGCAACAAGAAAATTGCTATTTCAAGAGTGTTAGGTATTGTAGATTACAGCCCATGTTGCTTACAATATACAACGAATTCATCAAAAATAGGAAAAATCTGACTTTTTTTTTGTAAAAAATCATATAAATATTTGTTTGCACGCCCGAATTTTATAATTTTTCATCATATTTTATCCGCAGTATAGGTTCAAAAACATGTTTATGAACGTTTTAACAAAAATATCCATTTCAAGAATAGGAAAAATCTGACTTTATTTTTGTAAAAAATCATATAAATATTTGCTTCCGCGCCCGATTTTTATGATTTTTCATCTTTATGTACGTAAAAGAAAACATTGCAACAAGAAAATTGCTATTTCAAGTGTATTAGGTATTCTAGAATCCAGCCAATGAAGCTTACAATATACAACGTATTCATCAAAAATAGGAAAAATCTGACTTTTTTTTTGTAAAAAATCATATAAATATTTGTTTGCGCGCCCGAATTTTATAATTTTTATCTTATTTTATCTGCAGTATAGGTCCAAAAGCATGTTTATAAACGTTTTAACAAAAATATCCATTTCAAAAATATGTAAAGTCTGACTTTATTTTTGTAAAAAATCATATAAATATTTGCTTCCGCGCCCGAATTTTATGATTTCTCATCATATTTTAGCTAAAAGAAAACATTCCAACAAGAAAATTGCTATTTCAAGTGTGTTAGGTATTGTAGTATCCAGCCCATGTAGCTTACAATATACAACGAATTCATCAAAAATAGGAAAAATCTGACTTTTTTTTTGTAAAAAATCATATATATATTTGTTTGCGCGCCCGAATTTATAATTTTCCAACATATTTTATCCGCAGTATAGGTCCAAAAGCATGTTTATAAACGTTTTAACAAAAATATCCATTTCAAAAATATGTAAAATCTGACTTTATTTTGTAAAAAATCATATAAATATTTGCTTCCGCGCCCGAATTTTATGATTTTTCATCATATTTTAGCTAAAGAAAACATTGCAACAAGAAAATTGCTATATCAAGTGTGGTAGGTATTCTAGAATCCAGCCCATGTAGCTTACAATATACAACGTATTCATCAAAAATAGGAAAAATCTGACTTTATTTTTGTAAAAAATCATATAAATATTTGCTTCCACGCCCGAATTTTATGATTTCTCATCATATTTTAGCTAAAAGAAAACATTGCAACAAGAAAATTGCTATTTCAAGTGTGTTAGGTATTGTAGATTCCAGCCCATGTAGCTTACAATATACAACGAATACATGAAAAATAGGAAAATTCTGACTTTTTTTTTGTAAAAAATCATATAAATATTTGTTTGCGCGCCCGAATTTTATAATTTTTCATCATATTTTATCCGCAGTATAGGTCCAAAAGCATGTTTATAAACGTTTTAACAAAAATATCCATTTCAAAAATATGTAAAATCTGACTTTATTTTTGTAAAAAATCATATAAATATTTGCTTCCGCGCCCGAATTTTATGATTTTTCACCATACTTTAGCTAAAAGAAAACATTGCAACAAGAAAATTGCTATATCAAGTGAGGTAGGTATTCTAGAATCCAGCCCATGTAGCTTACAATATACAACGTATTCATCAAAAATAGGAAATATCTGACTTTTTTTTTGTAAAAAATCATATAAATATTTGTTTGCGCGCCCGAATTTTATGATTTCTCATCATATTTTAGCTAAAAGAAAACATTGCAACAAGAAAATTGCTATTTCAAATGTATTAGGTATTCTAGAATCCAGCCAATGAAGCTTACAATATACAACGTATTCATCAAAAATAGGAAAAATCTGACTTTTTTTTTGTAAAAAATCATATAAATATTTGTTTGCGCGCCCGAATTTTATAATTTTTATCTTATTTTATCTGCAGTATAGGTCCAAAAGCATGTTTATAAACGTTTTAACAAAAATATCCATTTCAAAAATATGTAAAGTCTGACTTTATTTTTGTAAAAAATCATATAAATATTTGCTTCCGCGCCCGAATTTTATGATTTCTCATCATATTTTAGCTAAAAGAAAACATTCCAACAAGAAAATTGCTATTTCAAGTGTGTTAGGTATTGTAGTATCCAGCCCATGTAGCTTACAATATACAACGAATTCATCAAAAATAGGAAAAATCTGACTTTTTTTTTTGTAAAAAATCATATATATATTTGTTTGCGCGCCCGAATTTTATAATTTTCCAACATATTTTATCCGCAGTATAGGTCCAAAAGCATGTTTATAAACGTTTTAACAAAAATATCCATTTCAAAAATATGTAAAATCTGACTTTATTTTTGTAAAAAATCATATAAATATTTGCTTCCGCGCCCGAATTTTATGATTTTTCATCATATTTTAGCTAAAAGAAAACATTGCAACAAGAAAATTGCTATATCAAGTGTGGTAGGTATTCTAGAATCCAGCCCATGTAACTTACAATATACAACGTATTCATCAAAAATAGGAAAAATCTGACTTTATTTTTGTAAAAAATCATATAAATATTTGCTTCCACGCCCGAATTTTATGATTTCTCATCATATTTTAGCTAAAAGAAAACATTGCAACAAGAAAATTGCTATTTCAAGTGTGTTAGGTATTGTAGATTCCAGCCCATGTAGCTTACAATATACAACGAATACATGAAAAATAGGAAAATTCTGACTTTTTTTTTGTAAAAAATCATATAAATATTTGTTTGCGCGCCCGAATTTTATAATTTTTTATCATATTTTATCCGCAGTATAGGTCCAAAAGCATGTTTATAAACGTTTTAACAAAAATATCCATTTCAAAAATATGTAAAATCTGACTTTATTTTGTAAAAAATCATATAAATATTTGCTTCCGCGCCCGAATTTTATGATTTTTCATCATACTTTAGCTAAAAGAAAACATTGCAACAAGAAAATTGCTATATCAAGTGAGGTAGGTATTCTAGAATCCAGCCCATGTAGCTTACAATATACAACGTATTCATCAAAAATAGGAAATATCTGACTTTTTTGTAAAAAATCATATAAATATTTGTTTGCGCGCCCGAATTTTATAATTTTTCATCATATTTTATCCGCAGTATAGGTCCAAAAGCATGTTTATGAACGTTTTAACAAAAATATCCATTTCAAGAATAGGAAAAATCTGACTTTATTTTTGTAAAAAATCATATAAATATTTGCTTCCGCGCCCGAATTTTATGATTTTTCATCATAATGTACGTAAAAGAAAACATTGCAACAAAAAAATTGCTATTTCAAGTGTGGTAGGTATTCTAGAATCCAGCCAATGAAGCTTACAATATACAACGTATTGATCAAAAATAGTTAAAATCTGACTTTTTTTTTGTAAAAAATCATATAAATATTTATTTGCGCGCCCGAATTTTATAATTTTCCATCATATTTTATCCGCAGTATAGGTCCAAAAGCATGTTTATAAACGTTTTAACAAAAATATCCATTTCAAAAATATGTAAAATCTGACTTTATTTTTGTAAAAAATCATATAAATATTTGCTTCCGCGCCCGAATTTTATGATTTTTCATCATATTTTAGCTAAAAGAAAACATTGCAACAAGAAAATTGCTATATCAAGTGTGGTAGGTATTCTAGAATCCAGCCCATGTAGCTTACAATATACAACGTATTCATCAAAAATAGGAAAAATCTGACTTTATTTTTGTAAAAAATCATATAAATATTTGCTTCCACGCCCGAATTTTATGATTTCTCATCATATTTTAGCTAAAAGAAAACATTGCAACAAGAAAATTGCTATTTCAAGTGTGTTAGGTATTGTAGATTCCAGCCCATGTAGCTTACAATATACAACGAATACATGAAAAATAGGAAAATTCTGACTTTTTTTTTGTAAAAAATCATATAAATATTTGTTTGCGCGCCCGAATTTTATAATTTTTCATCATATTTTATCCGCAGTATAGGTCCAAAAGCATGTTTATAAACGTTTTAACAAAAATATCCATTTCAAAAATATGTAAAATCTGACTTTATTTTTGTAAAAAATCATATAAATATTTGCTTCCGCGCCCGAATTTTATGATTTTTCACCATACTTTAGCTAAAAGAAAACATTGCAACAAGAAAATTGCTATATCAAGTGAGGTAGGTATTCTAGAATCCAGCCCATGTAGCTTACAATATACAACGTATTCATCAAAAATAGGAAATATCTGACTTTTTTTTTGTAAAAAATCATATAAATATTTGTTTGCGCGCCCGAATTTTATGATTTCTCATCATATTTTAGCTAAAAGAAAACATTGCAACAAGAAAATTGCTATTTCAAATGTATTAGGTATTCTAGAATCCAGCCAATGAAGCTTACAATATACAACGTATTCATCAAAAATAGGAAAAATCTGACTTTTTTTTTGTAAAAAATCATATAAATATTTGTTTGCGCGCCCGAATTTTATAATTTTTATCTTATTTTATCTGCAGTATAGGTCCAAAAGCATGTTTATAAACGTTTTAACAAAAATATCCATTTCAAAAATATGTAAAGTCTGACTTTATTTTTGTAAAAAATCATATAAATATTTGCTTCCGCGCCCGAATTTTATGATTTCTCATCATATTTTAGCTAAAAGAAAACATTCCAACAAGAAAATTGCTATTTCAAGTGTGTTAGGTATTGTAGTATCCAGCCCATGTAGCTTACAATATACAACGAATTCATCAAAAATAGGAAAAATCTGACTTTTTTTTTTGTAAAAAATCATATATATATTTGTTTGCGCGCCCGAATTTTATAATTTTCCAACATATTTTATCCGCAGTATAGGTCCAAAAGCATGTTTATAAACGTTTTAACAAAAATATCCATTTCAAAAATATGTAAAATCTGACTTTATTTTTGTAAAAAATCATATAAATATTTGCTTCCGCGCCCGAATTTTATGATTTTTCATCATATTTTAGCTAAAAGAAAACATTGCAACAAGAAAATTGCTATATCAAGTGTGGTAGGTATTCTAGAATCCAGCCCATGTAACTTACAATATACAACGTATTCATCAAAAATAGGAAAAATCTGACTTTATTTTTGTAAAAAATCATATAAATATTTGCTTCCACGCCCGAATTTTATGATTTCTCATCATATTTTAGCTAAAAGAAAACATTGCAACAAGAAAATTGCTATTTCAAGTGTGTTAGGTATTGTAGATTCCAGCCCATGTAGCTTACAATATACAACGAATACATGAAAAATAGGAAAATTCTGACTTTTTTTTTGTAAAAAATCATATAAATATTTGTTTGCGCGCCCGAATTTTATAATTTTTTATCATATTTTATCCGCAGTATAGGTCCAAAAGCATGTTTATAAACGTTTTAACAAAAATATCCATTTCAAAAATATGTAAAATCTGACTTTATTTTTGTAAAAAATCATATAAATATTTGCTTCCACGCCCGAATTTTATGATTTCTCATTATATTTTAGCTAAAAGAAAACATTGCAACAAGAAAATTGCTATA
>JAQOWZ010000605.1:0-28519 GCA_035578165.1 Stenolophus ochropezus | reverse complement strand
ACGCGCTATCTCAGAGTTCCATCAAAAATAGGTAAAATCTGACTTTATTTTTGTAAAAAATTATATAAATATTTGCTTCCGCGCTCGAATTTTATAATTTGTCATATATTTATCCATAGTATAGGTCCAAAAGCATGTTTATGAACGTTTTAACAAAAATTTCCATTTCAAAAATATGTAAAATCTGACTTTATTTTTGTAAAAAATCATATAAATATTTGCTTCCGCGCCCGAATTTTATGATTTTTCATCATAATTTAGGTAAAAGAAAACATTGCAACAAGAAACTTGCTATTTCAAGTGCGGTAGTTATTCTAGAATCCAGCCAATCAAGCTTACAATATACAACGTATTCATCAAAAATAGGTAAAATCTGACTTTTTTTTTTGTAAAAAATCATATAAATATTTGCTTCCGCGCCCGAATTTTGTAATTTTTTATCATATTTTAGCCACAGTATAGGTCCAAAAGCATGTTTATGAATGTAATAACAAAAATATCCATTTCAAGAATAAGTAAAATCTGACTTTATTTTTGTAAAAAATCTTATAAATATTTGCTTCCGCGCCCGAATTTTATGATTTTTCATCATAATTTAGCTAAAAGAAAACATTGCAACAAGAGAATTGCTATTTCAAGTGTGTTAGGTATTCTAGAATCCAGCCCATGTAGCTTACATTATACAAGGTATCCATCAAAAATAGGTAAAATCTGACTTTTTTTTGTAAAAAATCAAATTAATATTTGTTCGCGCGCCCGAATTTTATAATTTTCCATCATGTTTTATCGGCAGTATAGGTCCAAAAGCAAGTTTATGAATGTTTTAACAAAAATATCTATTTCAAAAATAGGAAAAATCAGACTTTATTTTTGTAAAAAATCATATAAATATTTGCTTTCGCGAACGAATTTTATGATTTTTTCATCATAATTTAGGTAAAAGAAAACATTGCAACAAGAAAATTGCTATTTCATGTGTGTTAGGTGATTCTAGAATCCAGCCCATGTGGCTTACATTATACAACGTATTCATCAAAAATAGGTAAAAATCTGACTTTTTTTTGTAAAAAATCATATAAATATTTGTTCGCGCGCCCGAATTTTATAATTTTCCATCATGTTTTATCGGCAGTATAGGTCCAAAAGCAAGTTTATGAATGTTTTAACAAAAATATCCATTTCAAAAATAGGAAAAATCAGACTTTATTTTTGTAAAAAATCATATAACTATTTGCTTCCGCGAACGAATTTTATGATTTTTCATCATAATTTAGGTAAAAGAAAACATTGCAACAAGAAAATTGCTATTTTCAAGTGTGGTAGGTATTCTAGAATCCAGCCAATGAAGCTTACAATATACAACGTATTCATAAAAAATAGGTAAAATCTGCCTTTTTTTTGTAAAAAAATCATATAAATATTTGCTTCCAAACCCGAATTTTATAATTTTTCATCATAATTTAGGTAAAAGAAAACATTGCAACAAGAAAATTGCTATTTCAAGTGTGGTAGGTTTCTAGAATCCAGCCAATGAAGCTTACAATATAACGTGTTCATCAAAAATAGGTAAAATCTGACTTTTTTTTGTAAAAAATCATATAAATATTTGCTTCCGCGCCCGAATTTTATTATTTTTCATCATAATTTATCCACAGTATAGGTCCAAAAGCATGTTTATGAATGTATTAACAAAAATATCCATTTCAAGAATATGTAAAATCTGACTTTATTTTTGTAAAAAATCATATAAATATTTGCTTCCGCGCCCGAATTTTATGATTTTTCGTAATAATTTAGGTAAAAGAAAACATTGCAACAAGAAAATTGCTATTTAAAGTGTGGTAGGTATTCTAGAATCCAGCCAATGAAGCTTACAGTATGCAACGTATCCATCAAAAATAGGTAAAATCTGACTTTATTTTTGTAAAAAATTATATAAATATTTGCTTCCGCGCTCGAATTTTATAATTTGTCATTATATTTTATCCATAGTATAGGTCCAAAAGCATGTTTATGAACGTTTTAACAAAAATATTCATTTCAAAAATATGTAAAATCTGACTTTATTTTTGTAAAAAATCATATAAACATTTGCTTCCGCGCCCGAATTTTATGATTTTTCATCATAATTTAGGTAAAAGAAAACATTGCAACAAGAAAATTGCTATTTCAAGTGTGGTAGGTATTCTAGAATCCAGCCAATGAAGCTCACAATATACAACGTATTCATAAAAAATAGGTAAAATCTGACTTTTTTTTGTAAAAAATCATATAAATATTTGCTTCCGAGCCCGAATTTATAATTTTTTATCATATTTTATCCACAGTATAGGTCCAAAAGCATGTTTATGAACGTTTTAACAAAAATATCCATTTCAAAAATATGTAAAATCTGACTTTATTTTTGTAAAAAATCATATAAATATTTGCTTCCGCGCCCGAATTTTATAATTTTTCATCATAATTTAGGTAAAAGAAAACATTGCAACAAGAAAATTGTTATTTCAAGTGTGGTAGGTATTCTAGAATCCAGCCAATGAAGCTTACAATATACAACGTATTCATCAAAAATAGGTAAAATCTGACTTTTTTTTGTAAAAAATCATATAAATATTTGTTTGCGCGCCCGAATTTTATAATTTTTCATCATATTTGATCCGCAGTATAGGTCCAAAAGCATGTTTATGAATGTTTTAACAAAAATATCCATTTCAAGAAAAGGAAAAATCTGACTATATTTTTTGTAAAAAATCATATAAATATTTGCTTCCGCGCCCGAATTTTATGATTTTTCATCATATTTTATCCATAGTATAGGTCCAAAAGCATGTTTATGAACGTTTTAACAAAAATTTCCATTTCAAAAATATGTAAAATCTGACTTTATTTTTGTAAAAAATCATATAAATATTTGCTTCCGCGCCCGAATTTTATGATTTTTCATCATAATTTAGGTAAAAGAAAACATTGCAACAAGAAACTTGCTATTTCAAGTGCGGTAATTATTCTAGAATCCAGCCAATCAAGCTTACAATATACAACGTATTCATCAAAAATAGGTAAAATCTGACTTTTTTTTTTGTAAAAAATCATATAAATATTTGCTTCCGCGCCCGAATTTTGTAATTTTTTATCATATTTTAGCCACAGTATAGGTCCCAAAAGCATGTTTATGAATGTAATAACAAAAATATCCATTTCAAGAATAAGTAAAATCTGACTTTATTTTTGTAAAAAATCTTATAAATATTTGCTTCCGCGCCCGAATTTTATGATTTTTCATCATAATTTAGCTAAAAGAAAACATTGCAACAAGAAAATTGCTATTTCAAGTGTGTTAGGTATTCTAGAATCCAGCCCATGTAGCTTACATTATACAAGGTATCCATCAAAAATAGGTAAAATCTGACTTTTTTTTGTAAAAAATCAAATTAATATTTGTTCGCGCGCCCGAATTTTATAATTTTCCATCATGTTTTATCGGCAGTATAGGTCCAAAAGCAAGTTTATGAATGTTTTAACAAAAATATCTATTTCAAAAATAGGAAAAATCAGACTTTATTTTTGTAAAAAATCATATAAATATTTGCTTTCGCGAACGAATTTTATGATTTTTCATCATAATTTAGGTAAAAGAAAACATTGCAACAAGAAAATTGCTATTTCATGTGTGTTAGGTAATTCTAGAATCCAGCCCATGTGGCTTACATTATACAACGTATTCATCAAAAATAGGTAAAATCTGACTTTTTTTTGTAAAAAATCATATAAATATTTGTTCGCGCGCCCGAATTTTATAATTTTCCATCATGTTTTATCGGCAGTATAGGTCCAAAAGCAAGTTTATGAATGTTTTAACAAAAATATCCATTTCAAAAATAGGAAAAATCTGACTTTATTTTTGTAAAAAATCATATAAATATTTGCTTCCGCGAACGAATTTTATGATTTTTCATCATAATTTAGGTAAAAGAAAACATTGCAACAAGAAAATTGCTATTTCAAGTGTGGTAGGTATTCTAGAATCCAGCCAATGAAGCTTACAATATACAACGTATTCATAAAAAATAGGTAAAATCTGACTTTTTTTTGTAAAAAAATCATATAAATATTTGCTTCCAAACCCGAATTTTATAATTTTTCATCATAATTTAGGTAAAAGAAAACATTGCAACAAGAAAATTGCTATTTCAAGTGTGGTAGGTTTCTAGAATCCAGCCAATGAAGCTTACATTATAACGTGTTCATCAAAAATAGGTAAAATCTGACTTTTTTTTGTAAAAAATCATATAAATATTTGCTTCCGCGCCCGATTTTATTATTTTTCATCATAATTTATCCACAGTATAGGTCCAAAAGCATGTTTATGAATGTATTAACAAAAATATCCATTTCAAGAATATGTAAAATCTGACTTTATTTTTGTAAAAAATCATATAAATATTTGCTTCCGCGCCCGAATTTTATGATTTTTCGTCATAATTTAGGTAAAAGAAAACATTACAACAAGAAAATTGCTATTTAAAGTGTGGTAGGTATTCTAGAATCCAGCCAATGAAGCTTACAGTATGCAACGTATCCATCAAAAATAGGTAAAATCTGACTTTATTTTTGTAAAAAATTATATAAATATTTGCTTCCGCGCTCGAATTTTATAATTTGTCATTATATTTTATCCATAGTATAGGTCCAAAAGCATGTTTATGAACGTTTTAACAAAAATATCCATTTCAAAAATATGTAAAATCTGACTTTATTTTTGTAAAAAATCATATAAACATTTGCTTCCGCGCCCGAATTTTATGATTTTTCATCATATTTTAGCTAAAAGAAAACATTGCATCCAGAAAATTGCTATTTCAAGAGTGTTAGGTATTCTAGAATCCAGCCCATGTAGCTTACTATATACAACGTATTCATCAAAAATAGGTAAAATCTGACTTTTTTTTGTAAAAAATCATATAAATATTTGTTTGCGCGCCCGAATTTTATGATTTTTTATCATATTTTAGCTAAAAGAAAACATTGCAACAAGAAAATTGCTATTTCATCATATTTAATCCACAGTATAGGTCCAAAAGCATGTTTATGAATGTTTTAACAAAAATATTCATTTCAAGAATAGGTAAAATCTGACTTTATTTTTGTAAAAAATCATATAAATATTTGCTTCCGCGCCCGATGTTAATGATTTTTCATCATAATTTAGCTAAAAGAAAACATTGCAACAAGAAAATTGCTATTTCAAGTGTGTCAGGTATTCTAGAATCCAGCCCATGTAGCTTACATTATACAAGGTATCCATCAAAAATAGGTAAAATCTGACTTTTTTTTGTAAAAAATCAAATTAATATTTGTTCGCGCGCCCGAATTTTATAATTTTCCATCATGTTTTATCGGCAGTATAGGTCCAAAAGCAAGTTTATGAATGTTTTAACAAAAATATCTATTTCAAAAATAGGAAAAATCAGACTTTATTTTTGTAAAAAATCATATAAATATTTGCTTTCGCGAACGAATTTTATGATTTTTCATCATAATTTAGGTAAAAGAAAACATTGCAACAAGAAAATTGCTATTTCAAGTGTGGTAGGTATTCTAGAATCCAGCCAATGAAGCTTACAATATACAACGTATTCATAAAAAATAGGTAAAATCTGACTTTTTTTTGTAAAAAATCATATAAATATTTGCTTCTGAGCCCGAATTTTATAATTTTTTATCATATTTTATCAACAGTATAGGTCCAAAAGCATGTTTATGAACGTTTTAACAAATATATCCATTTCAAAAATATGTAAAATCTGACTTTATTTTTGTAAAAAATCATATAAATATTTGCTTCCGCGCCCGAATTTTATAATTTTTCATCATAATTTAGGTAAAAGAAAACATTGCAACAAGAAAATTGTTATTTCAAGTGTGGTAGGTATTCTAGAATCCAGCCAATGAAGCTTACAATATACAACGTATTCATCAAAAATAGGTAAAATCTGACTTTTTTTTGTAAAAAATCATATAAATATTTGTTTGCGCGCCCGAATTTTATAATTTTTTCATCATATTTGATCCGCAGTATAGGTCCAAAAGCATGTTTATGAATGTTTTAACAAAAATATCCATTTCAAGAAAAGGAAAAATCTGACTATATTTTTGTAAAAAATCATATAAATATTTGCTTCCGCGCCCGAATTTTATGATTTTTCATCATATTTTATCCATAGTATAGGTCCAAAAAGCATGTTTATGAACGTTTTAACAAAAATTTCCATTTCAAAAATATGTAAAATCTGACTTTATTTTTGTAAAAAATCATATAAATATTTGCTTCCGCGCCCGAATTTTATGATTTTTCATCATAATTTAGGTAAAAGAAAACATTGCAACAAGAAACTTGCTATTTCAAGTGCGGTAGTTATTCTAGAATCCAGCCAATCAAGCTTACAATATACAACGTATTCATCAAAAATAGGTAAAATCTGACTTTTTTTTTTGTAAAAAATCATATAAATATTTGCTTCCGCGCCCGAATTTTGTAATTTTTTATCATATTTTAGCTACAGTATAGGTCCAAAAGCATGTTTATGAATGTAATAACAAAAATATCCATTTCAAGAATAAGTAAAATCTGACTTTATTTTTGTAAAAAATCTTATAAATATTTGCTTCTGCGCCCGAATTTTATGATTTTTCATCATAATTTAGGTAAAAGAAAACATTGCAACAAGAAAATTGCTATTTCATGTGTGTTAGGTAATTCTAGAATCCAGCCCATGTGGCTTACATTATACAACGTATTCATCAAAAATAGGTAAAATCTGACTTTTTTTTGTAAAAAATCATATAAATATTTGTTCGCGCGCCCGAATTTTATAATTTTCCATCATGTTTTATCGGCAGTATAGGTCCAAAAGCAAGTTTATGAATGTTTTAACAAAAATATCCATTTCAAAAATAGGAAAAATCTGACTTTTTTTTGTAAAAAATCATATAAATATTTGCTTCCGCGAACGAATTTTATGATTTTTCATCATAATTTAGGTAAAAGAAAACATTGCAACCAGAAAATTGCTATTTCAAGTGTGTTAGGTATTCTAGAATCCAGCCCATGTAGCTTACAATATACAACGTATTCATCAAAAATAGGTAAAATCTGACTTTATTTTTGTAAAAAATCATATAAATATTTGCTTCCGCGCCCGAATCTTATGATTTTTCATCATAATTTAGGTAAAAGAAAACATTGCAACAAGAAACTTGCTATTTCAAGTGTGGTAGGTATTCTAGAATCCAGCCAATCAAGCTTACAATATACAACGTATTCATCAAAAATAGGTAAAATCTGACTTTTTCTTAAAAAAATCATATAAATATTTGCTTCCGCGCCCGAATTTTATAATTTTTTATCATATTTTATCCACAATATAGGTCCAAAAGCATGTTTATGAATGTATTAACAAAAATATCCATTTCAAGAATATGTAATATCTAACTTTATTTTTGTAAAAAATCATATAAATATTTGCTTCCGCGCCCGAATTTTATGATTTTTCATCATAATTTAGGTAAAAGAAAACATTGCAACAAGAAAATTGCTATTTCAAGTGTGTTAGGTAATTCTAGAATCCAGCCCATGTAGCTTACATTATACAACGTATTCATCAAAAATAGGTAAAATCTTACTTTTTTTTGTAAAAAATCATATAAATATTTGTTTGCGCGCCCGAATTTTATAATTTTTTATCATATTTTATCGGCAGTATAGATCCAAAAGCAAGTTTATGAATGTTTTAACAAAAAATATCCATTTCAAAAATCTGACTTTTTTTTGTAAAAAATCATATAAATATTTGCTTCCGCGCCCGAATTTAATGATTTTTTATCATATTTTAGCTAAAAGAAAACATTGCAACAAGAAAATTGCTATTTCAAGTGTGTTAGGTATTCTAGAATCCAGCCCATGTAGCTTACATTATACAACGTATTCATCAAAAATAGGTAAAATCTGATTTTTTTTTTGTAAAAATCATATAAATATTTGCTTCCGCGCCCAAATTTTATAATTTTTCATCATATTTTATTCATAGTATAGGTCCAAAAGCATGTTTATGAATGTTTTTAACAAAAATATAAATAGGTAAAATCTGACTTTATTTTTGTAAAAAATCATATAAATATTTGCTTCCGCGCCCAAATTTTATGATTTTTCATCATAATTTAGGTAAAAGAAAACATTGCAACAAGAAAATTGCTATTTCAAGTGTGGTAGGTATTCTAGAATCCAGCCAATGAAGCTTACAATATAGAACTTATTCATCAGAAATAGGTAAAATCTGACTTTTTTCTTAAAAAAATCATATAAATATTTGCTTCCGCGCCCGAATTTTATAATTTTTTATCATATTTTATCCACAGTATAGGTCCAAAAGCATGTTTATGAATGTATTAACAAAAATAACCATTTCAAGTATATGTAAAATCTGACTTTTTTTTGTAAAAAATTATATAAATATTTGCTTCCGCGCCCGAATTTTATGATTTTTCATCATAATTTAGGTAAAAGAAAACATTGCAACAAGAAAATTGCTATTTCAAGTGTGTTAGGTAATTCTAGAATCCAGCCCATGTAGCTTACATTATACAACGTATTCATCAAAAATAGGTAAAATCTTACTTTTTTTTGTAAAAAATCATATAAATATTTGTTTGCGCGCCCGAATTTTATAATTTTTTATCATATTTTATCGGCAGTATAGATCCAAAAGCAAGTTTATGAATGTTTTAACAAAAATATCCATTTCAAAAATCTGACTTTTTTTTGTAAAAAATCATATAAATATTTGCTTCCGCGCCCGAATTTAATGATTTTTTTATCATATTTTAGCTAAAAGAAAACATTGCAACAAGAAAATTGCTATTTCAAGTGTGTTAGGTATTCTAGAATCCAGCCCATGTAGCTTACATTATACAACGTATTCATCAAAAATAGGTAAAATCTGATTTTTTTTTTGTAAAAATCATATAAATATTTGCTTCCGCGCCCAAATTTTATAATTTTTCATCATATTTTATTCATAGTATAGGTCCAAAAGCATGTTTATGAATGTTTTAACAAAAAATATAAATAGGTAAAATCTGACTTTATTTTTGTAAAAAATCATATAAATATTTGCTTCCGCGCCCAAATTTTATGATTTTTCATCATAATTTAGGTAAAAGAAAACATTGCAACAAGAAAATTGCTATTTCAAGTGTGGTAGGTATTCTAGAATCCAGCCAATGAAGCTTACAATATAGAACTTATTCATCAGAAATAGGTAAAATCTGACTTTTTTTTTTTGTAAAAAATCATATAAATATTTGCTTCCGCGCCCGAATTTTATAATTTTTTATCATATTTTATCCACAGTATAGGTCCAAAAGCATGTTTATGAATGTATTAACAAAAATAACCATTTCAAGTATATGTAAAATCTGACTTTTTTTTGTAAAAAATTATATAAATATTTGCTTCCGCGCTCGAATTTTATAATTTTTCATCATATTTTATCCATAGTTCCAAAAGCATGATTATGAACGTTCTAACAAAAATATCCATTTCAAAAATATGTAAAATGTATCTTTATTTTTGTAAAAAATCATATAAATATTTGCTTCCGCGCCCGAATTTTATGATTTTTCATCATATTTTAGCTAAAAGAAAACATTGCAACAAGAAAATTGCTATTTCAAGTGTGTTAGGTATTCTAGAATCCAGGCCATGTAGCTTACAATATAAAACGTATTCATCAATAATAGGTAAAATCTGACTTTTTTTTTGTAAAAAATCATGTAAATATTTGCTTCCGCGCCCGAATTTTATAATTTTTCATTATATTTTATCCACAGTATAGTTCCAAAAGCATGTTTATGAATGTTTTAACAAAAATATCCATTTCAAGAATAGGTAAAATCTGACTTTATTTTTGTAAAAAATCATATAAATATCTGCTTCCGCGGCCGAATTTTATGATTTTTCATTATAATTTAGGTAAAAGAAAACATTGCAACAAGAAAATTGCCATTCCAAGTGTGGTAGGTATTCTAGAATCCAGCCATTGAAGCTTACAACATACAACGTATTCATCAAAAATAGGTAAAATCTGACTTTTTTTTTGTAAAAAATCATATAAATATTTGTTTGCGCGCCCGAATTTTATAATTTTTCATCATATTTTATCCGCTGTATAGGTCCAAAAGCATGTTTAGGAATGTTATAACAAAAATATCCATTCCAATAATAGGAAAAATCTGACTTTATTTTTGTAAAAAATCATATAAATATTTGCTTCCGCGCCCGAATTTAATGATTTTTCATCATATTTTAGCTAAAAGAAAACATTGCAACAAGAAAATTGCTATTTCAAGTGTGTTAGGTATTCTAGAATCCAGCCATGTAGCTTACATTATACAAGGTATTCATCAAAAATAGGTAAAATCTGACTTTTTTTTGTAAAAAATCAAATTAATGTTTGTTCGCGCGCCCGAATTTTATAATTTTCCATCATGTTTTATCGGCAGTATAGGTCCAAAAGCAAGTTTATTAATGTTTTAACAAAAATATCTATTTCAAAAATATGTAAAATCTGACTTTATTTTTGTAAAAAATCATATAAATATTTGCTTCCGCGCCCGAATTTTATAATTTTTCATCATAATTTAGGTAAAAGAAAACATTGCAACAAGAAAATTGTTATTTCAAGTGTGGTAGGTATTCTAGAATTCAGCCAATGAAGCTTACAATATACAACGTATTCATCAAAAAATAGGTAAAATCTGACTTTTTTTTGTAAAAAATCATATAAATATTTGTTTGCGCGCCCGAATTTTATAATTTTTCATCATATTTGATCCGCAGTATAGGTCCAAAAGCATGTTTATGAATGTTTTAACAAAAATATCCATTTCAAGAAAAGGAAAAATCTGACTATATTTTTGTAAAAAATCATATAAATATTTGCTTCCGCGCCCGAATTTTATGATTTTTCATCATATTTTATCCATAGTATAGGTCCAAAAGCATGTTTATGAACGTTTTAACAAAAATTTCCATTTCAAAAATATGTAAAATCTGACTTTATTTTTGTAAAAAATCATATAAATATTTGCTTCCGCGCCCGAATTTTATAATTTTTCATCATAATTTAGGTAAGAGAAAACATTGCAACAAGAAACTTGCTATTTCAAGTGCGGTAGTTATTCTAGAATCCAGCCCATGTAGCTTACAATATGCAACGTATTCATCAAAAATATGTAAAATCTGACTTTATTTTTGTAAAAATCATATAAATATTTGCTTCCGCTCCCGAATTTTATGATTTTTCATTATATTTTAGCTAAAAGAAAACATTGCAACAAGAAAATGCTATTTCAGGTGTGTTAGGTATTCTAGAATTCAGCCAATGAAGCTTACAATATACAACGTATTCATCAAAAATAGGTAAAATCTGACTTTATTTTTGTAAAAAATTATATAAATATTTGCTTCCGCGCTCGAATTTTATAATTTTTCATCATATTTAATCCATAGTATAGGTCCAAAAGCATGTTTATGAACGTTTTAAAAAAATATCCATTTTTTATATGTAAAATCTTACTTTTTTTTGTAAAAAATCATATAAATATTTGTTTGCGCGCCCGAATTTCATAATTTTTTATCATATTTTATCGGCAGTTTAGATCCAAAAGCAAGTTTATGAATGTTTTAACAAAAATATCCATTTCAAAAATAGGAAAAATCTGACTTTTTTTTGTAAAAAATCATATAAATATTTGCTTCCGCGCCCAAATTTTATGATTTTTCATCATAATTTAGGTAAAAGAAAACATTGCAACAAGAAAATTGCTATTTCAAGTGTGGTAGGTATTCTAGAATCCAGCCAATGAAGCTTACAATATAGAACGTATTCATCAGAAATAGGTAAAATCTGACTTTTTTTTTTGTAAAAAATCTTATAAATATTTGCTTCCGCGCCCGAATTTTATAATTTTTTATCATATTTTATCCACAGTATAGGTCCAAAAGCATGTTTATGAATGTATTAACAAAAATAACCATTTCAAGAATATGTAAAATCTGACTTTTTTTTTGTTAAAAATCATATAAATATTTGCTTCCGCGCCCGAATTTTATGATTTTTCATCATAATTTAGGTAAAAGAAAACAATGCAACAAGAAAATTGCTATTTCAAGTGTGGTAGGTATTTTAGAATCCAGCAAATGAAGCTTACAATATACAACGTATTCATCAAAAATAGGTAAAATCTGACTTTATTTTTGTAAAAAATTATATAAATATTTGCTTCCTTGCTCGAATTTTATAATTTTTCATCACATTTTATCCATAGTTCCAAAAGCATGTTTATGAACGTTTTAACAAAAATATCCATTTCAAAAATATGTAAAATGTGTCTTTATTTTTGTAAAAAATCATATAAATATTTGCTTCCGCGCCCGAATTTTATGATTTTTCATCATATTTTAGCTAAAAGAAAACATTGCAACAAGAAAATTGCTATTTCAAGTGTGTTAGGTATTCTAGAATCCAGCCCATGTAGCTTACAATATACAACGTATTAATAAAAAATAGGTAAAATCTGACTTTTTTTTTGTAAAAAATCATATAAATATTTGCTTCCGCGCCCGAATTTTATGATTTTTCATTATAATTTAGGTAAAAGAAAACATTGCAACAAGAAAATTGCTATTTCAAGTGTGTTAGGTATTCTAGAATCCAGCCAATGAAGCTTACAATATACAACGTATTCATCAAAAATAGGTAAAATCTGACTTTTTTTTTGTAAAAAATCATATAAATATTTGTTTGCGCGCCCGAATTTTATAATTTTTCGTCATATTTTATCCGCAGTATAGGTAAAAAAGCATGTTTATGAATGTTTTAACAAAATTATCCATTTCAAGAATAGGAAAAATCTGACTTTATTTTTGTAAAAAATCATATAAATATTTGCTTCCGCGCCCGAATTTTAAGATTTTTCATCATATTTTAGCTAAAAGAAAACATTGCAACAAGAAAATTGCTATTTCAAGTGTGTTAGGTATTCTAGAATCCAGCCCATGTAGCTTACAGTATACAACGTATTCATGAAAAATAGGTAAAATCTGACTTTTTTTTGTAAAAAATCATTTAAATATTTGCTTCCGCGCCCGAATTTGATAATTTTTTATCATATTTTATCCGCAGTATAGGTCCAAAAGCATGTTTATGAATGTTTTAACAAAAATATCCATTTCAAGAATAGGAAAAATCTGACTTTATTTTTGTAAAAAATCATATAAATATTTGCTTCCGCGCCCGAATTTTATGATTTTTCATCATATTTTATACATAGTATAGGTCCAAAAGCATGTTTATGAACGTTTTAACAAAAATTTCCATTTCAAAAATATGTAAAATCTGACTTTATTTTTGTAAAAAATCATATAACTATTTGCTTCCGCGCCCGAATTTTATGATTTTTCATCATATTTTAGCTAAAAGAAAACATTGCAACCAGAAAATTGCTATTTCAAGTGTGTTAGGTATTCTAGAATCCAGCCCATGTAGCTTACATTATACAACGTATTCATCAGAAATAGGTAAAATCTTACTTTTTTTTTGTAAAAATCATATAAATATTTGCTCCCGCGCCCAAATTTTATAGTTTTTCATCATATTTTATTCACAGTATAGGTCCAAAAGCATGTTTATGAATGTTTTAACAAAAATATAAATAGGTAAAATCTGACTTTATTTTTGTAAAAAATCATATAAATATTTGCTTCCGCGCCCAAATTTTATGATTTTTCATCATAATTTAGGTAAAAGAAAACATTGCAACAAGAAAATTGCTATTTCAAGTGTGGTAGGTATTCTAGAATCCAGCCAATGAAGCTTACAATATAGAACGTATTCATCAGAAATAGGTAAAATCTTACTTTTTTTTTTGTAAAAAATCATATAAATATTTGCTTCCGCGCCCGAATTTTATAATTTTTTATCATATTTTATCCACAGTATAGGTCCAAAAGCATGTTTATGAATGTATTAACAAAAATAACCATTTCAAGAATATGTAAAATCTGACTTTATTTTTGTAAAAAATCATATAAATATTTGCTTCCGCGCCCGAATTTTATGATTTTTCATCATATTTTAGCTAAAAGAAAACATTGCAACCAGAAAATTGCTATTTCAAGTGTGTTAGGTATTCTAGAATCCAGCCCATGTAGCTTACAATATACAACGTATTCATCAAAAATAGGTAAAATCTGACTTTATTTTTGTAAAAAATCATATAAATATTTGCTTCCGCGCCCGAATCTTATGATTTTTCATCATAAATTAGGTAAAAGAAAACATTGCAACAAGAAACTTGCTATTTCAAGTGTGGTAGGTATTCTAGAATCCAGCCAATCAAGCTTACAATATACAACGTATTCATCAAAAATAGGTAAAATGTGACTTTTTTCTTAAAAAAATCATATAAATATTTGCTTCCGCGCCCGAATTTTATAATTTTTTATCATATTTTATCCACAGTATAGGTCCAAAAGCATGTTTATGAATGTATTAACAAAAATATCCATTTCAAGAATATGTAATATCTAACTTTATTTTTGTAAAAAATCATATAAATATTTGCTTCCGCGCCCGAATTTTATGATTTTTCATCATAATTTAGGTAAAAGAAAACATTGCAACAAGAAAACTGCTATTTCAAGTGTGTTAGGTAATTCTAGAATCCAGCCCATGTAGCTTACATTATACAACGTATTCATCAAAAATAGGTAAAATCTTACTTTTTTTGTAAAAAATCATATAAATATTTGTTTGCGCGCCCGAATTTTATAATTTTTTATCATATTTTATTCACAGTATAGGTACAAAAGCATGTTTATGAATGTTTTAACAAAAATATAAATAGGTAAAATCTGACTTTATTTTTGTAAAAAATCATATAAATATTTGCTTCCGCGCCCAAATTTTATGATTTTTCATCATAATTTAGGTAAAAGAAAACATTGCAACAAGAAAATTGCTATTTCAAGTGTGGTAGGTATTCTAGAATCCAGCCAATGAAGCTTACAATATAGAACGTATTCATCAGAAATAGGTAAAATCTTACTTTTTTTTTTGTAAAAAATCATATAAATATTTGCTTCCGCGCCCGAATTTTATAATTTTTTATCATATTTTATCCACAGTATAGGTCCAAAAGCATGTTTATGAATGTATTAACAAAAATAACCATTTCAAGAATATGTAAAATCTGATTTTATTTTTGTAAAAAATCATATAAATATTTGCTTCCGCGCCCGAATTTTATGATTTTTCATCATATTTTAGCTAAAAGAAAACATTGCAACCAGAAAATTGCTATTTCAAGTGTGTTAGGTATTCTAGAATCCAGCCCATGTAGCTTACAATATACAACGTATTCATCAAAAATAGGTAAAATCTGACTTTATTTTTGTAAAAAATCATATAAATATTTGCTTCCGCGCCCGAATCTTATGATTTTTCATCATAAATTAGGTAAAAGAAAACATTGCAACAAGAAACTTGCTATTTCAAGTGTGGTAGGTATTCTAGAATCCAGCCAATCAAGCTTACAATATACAACGTATTCATCAAAAATAGGTAAAATCTGACTTTTTTCTTAAAAAAATCATATAAATATTTGCTTCCGCGCCCGAATTTTATAATTTTTTATCATATTTTATCCACAGTATAGGTCCAAAAGCATGTTTATGAATGTATTAACAAAAATATCCATTTCAAGAATATGTAATATCTAACTTTATTTTTGTAAAAAATCATATAAATATTTGCTTCCGCGCCCGAATTTTATGATTTTTCATCATAATTTAGGTAAAAGAAAACATTGCAACAAGAAAACTGCTATTTCAAGTGTGTTAGGTAATTCTAGAATCCAGCCCATGTAGCTTATATTATACAACGTATTCATCAAAAATAGGTAAAATCTTACTTTTTTTTGTAAAAAATCATATAAATATTTGTTTGCGCGCCCGAATTTTATAATTTTTTATCATATTTTATCGGCAGTATAGATCCAAAAGCAAGTTTATGAATGTTTTAACAAAAATATCCATTTCAAAAATCTGACTTTTTTTTGTAGAAAATCATATAAATATTTGCCTCCGCGAACGAATTTTATGATTTTTTATCATATTTTAGCTAAAAGAAAACATTGCAACAAGAAAATTGCTATTTCAAGTGTGTTAGGTATTCTAGAATCCAGCCCATGTAGCTTACATTATACAACGTATTCATCAAAAATAGGTAAAATCTGATTTTTTTTTTGTAAAAATCATATAAATATTTGCTTCCGCGCCCAAATTTTATAATTTTTCATCATATTTTATTCATAGTATAGGTCCAAAAGCATGTTTATGAATGTTTTAACAAAAATATAAATAGGTAAAATCTGACTTTATTTTTGTAAAAAATCATAAATATTTGCTTCCGCGCCCAAATTTTATGATTTTTCATCATAATTTAGGTAAAAGAAAACATTGCAACAAGAAAATTGCTATTTCAAGTGTGGTAGGTATTCTAGAATCCAGCCAATGAAGCTTACAATATAGAACGTATTCATCAGAAATAGGTAAAATCTGACTTTTTTTTTTGTAAAAAATCATATAAATATTTGCTTCGGCGCCCGAATTTTATAATTTTTTATCATATTTTATCCACAGTATAGGTCCAAAAGCATGTTTATGAATGTATTAACAAAAATAACCATTTCAAGTATATGTAAAATCTGACTTTTTTTTGTAAAAAAATTATATAAATATTTGCTTCCGCGCTCGAATTTTATAATTTTTCATCATATTTTATCCATAGTTCCAAAAGCATGTTTATGAACGTTCTAACAAAAATATCCATTTCAAAAATATGTAAAATGTATCTTTATTTTTGTAAAAAATCATATAAATATTTGCTTCCGCGCCCGAATTTTATGATTTTTCATCATATTTTAGCTAAAAGAAAACATTGCAACAAGAAAATTGCTATTTCAAGTGTGTTAGGTATTCTAGAATCCAGGCCATGTAGCTTACAATATAAAACGTATTCATCAATAATAGGTAAAATCTGACTTTTTTTTTGTAAAAAATCATGTAAATATTTGCTTCCGCGCCCGAATTTTATAATTTTTTATCATATTTTATCCACAGTATAGTTCCAAAAGCATGTTTATGAATGTTTTAATAAAAATATCCATTTCAAGAATAGGTAAATTCTGACTTTATTTTTGTAAAAAATCATATAAATATCTGCTTCCGCGGCCGAATTTTATGATTTTTCATTATAATTTAGGTAAAAGAAAACATTGCAAAAAGAAAATTGCCATTTCAAGTGTGGTAGGTATTCTAGAATCCAGCCATTGAAGCTTACAACATACAACGTATTCATCAAAAATAGGTAAAATCTGACTTTTTTTTTGTAAAAAATCATATAAATATTTGTTTGCGCGCCCGAATTTTATAATTTTTCATCATATTTTATCCGCTGTATAGGTCCAAAAGCATGTTTATGAATGTATTAACAAAAATAACCATTTGAAGAATATGTAAAATCTGACTTTTTTTTGTTAAAAATCATATAAATATTTGCTTCCGCGCCCGAATTTTATGATTTTTCATCATAATTTAGGTAAAAGAAAACAATGCAACAAGAAAATTCCTATTTCAAGTGTGGTAGGTATTTTAGAATCCAGCCAATGAAGCTTACAATATACAACGTATTCATCAAAAATAGGTAAAATCTGACTTTATTTTTGTAAAAAATTATATAAATATTTGCTTTCGCGCTCGAATTTTATAATTTTTCATCATATTTTATCCATAGTTCCAAAAGCATGTTTATGAATGTTTTAACAAAAATATCCATTTCAAAAATATGTAAAATGTGTCTTTATTTTTGTAAAAAATCATATAAATATTTGCTTCCGCGCCCGAATTTTATGATTTTTCATCATATTTTAGCTAAAAGAAAACATTGCAACAAGAAAATTGCTATTTCAAGTGTGTTAGGAATTCTAGAATCCAGGCCATGTAGCTTTCAATATAAAACGTATTCATCAATAATAGGTAAAATCTGACTTTTTTTTTGTAAAAAATCATGTAAATATTTGCTTCCGCGCCCGAATTTTATAATTTTTCATTATATTTTATCCACAGTATAGTTAAAAAAGCATGTTTATGAATGTTTTAACAAAAATATCCATTTCAAGAATAGGTAAAATCTGACTTTATTTTTGTAAAAAATCATATAAATATCTGCTTCCGCGGCCGAATTTTATGATTTTTCATTATAATTTAGGTAAAAGAAAACATTGCAACAAGAAAATTGCCATTTCAAGTGTGGTAGGTATTCTAGAATCCAGCCATTGAAGCTTACAACATACAACGTATTCATCAAAAATAGGTAAAATCTGACTTTTTTTTTTGTAAAAAATCGTATAAATATTTGTTTGCGCGCCCGAATTTTATAATTTTTCATCATATTTTATCCGCTGTATAGGTCCAAAAGCATGTTTAGGAATGTTTTAACAAAAATATCCATTCCAATAATAGGAAAAATCTGACTTTATTTTTGTAAAAATCATATAAATATTTGCTTCCGCGCCCGAATTTAATGATTTTTCATCATATTTTAGCTAAAAGAAAACATTGCAACAAGAAAATTGCTATTTCAAGTGTGTTAGGTATTCTAGAATCCAGCCCATGTAGCTTACAATATACAACGTATTCATCAAAAATAGGTAAAATCCGACTTTTTTTTTTGTAAAAAATCATATAAATATTTGTTTGCGCGCCCAAATTTTATAATTTTTCATCATATTTTATCCGCAATATAGGTCCAAAAGCATGTTTATGAATGTTTTAACAAAAATATCCATTTCAAGAATAGGAAAAATCTGACTTTATTTTTGTAAAAAATCATATAAATATATGCTTCCGCGCCCGAATTTTATGATTTTTCATCATATTTTAGGTAAAAGAAAACATTGCAACAAGAAAATTGCTATTTCAATTTTGTTAGGTATTCTAGAATCCAGCCCATGTAGCTTACAATATACAACGTATTCATTAAAAATAGGTAAAATCTGACTTTTTTTGTAAAAAATCATGTAAATATTTGCTTCCGCGACCGAATTTATTTAATTTTTCATCATATTTTAACCACATTATAGGTCCAAAAGCATGTTTATGATGTATTAACAAAAATATCCATTTCAAGAATATGTAAAATCTGACTTTATTTTTGTAAAAAATCATATAAATATTTGCTTCCGCGCCCGAATTTTATGATTTTTTATCATAGTTTAGGTAAAAGAAAACATTGCAACAAGAAAATTGCTATTTCAAGTGTGGTAGCTATTCTAGAATCCAGCCAATGAAGCTTACAATATACAACGTATTCATCAAAAATAGGTTAAATCTGACTTTATTTTTGTAAAAATTATATAAATATTTGCTTCCGCGCTCGAATTTTATAATTTTTCATCATATTTTATCCATAGTTCCAAAAGCATGTTTATAAACGTTTTAACAAAAATATCCATTTCAAAAATATGTAAAATGTGACTTTATTTTTGTAAAAAATCATATAAATATTTGCTTCCGCGCCCGAATTTTATGATTTTTCATCATATTTTAGCTAAAAGAAAACATTGCAACAAGAAAATTGCTATTTCAAGTGTGTTAGGTATTCTAGAATCCAGACCATGTAGCTTACAATATACAACGTATTCATCAAAATTAGGTAAAATCTGACTTTTTTTTGTAAAAAATCATGTAAATATTTGCTTCCGCGCCCGAATTTTATAATTTTTCATCATATTTTATCCACAGTATAGTTCCAAAAGCACGTTTATGAATGTTTTAACAAAAATATCCATTTCAAGAATACGTAAAATCTGACTTTATTTTTGGAGAAAATCAAATAAATATTTGCTTCCGCGGCCGAATTTTATGATTTTTCATCATAATTTAGGTAAAAGAAAACATTGCAACAAGAAAATTGCTATTTCAAGTGTGGTAGGTATTCTAGAATCCAGCCATTGCAGCTTACAATATACAACGTATTCATCAAAAATAGGTAAAATCTGACTTTATTTTTGTAAAAAATTATATAAATATTTGCTTCCGCGTTTGAATTTTATGATTTTTTATCTTAATTTTGGTAAAAGGAAACATTGCAACAAGAAAATTGCTATTTCAAGTGTGATAGGTATTCTAGAATCCAGCCAATGAAGCTTACAATATACAACGTATTCATCAAAAATAGGTAAAATCTGACTTTATTTTTGTAAAAAATTAAATAAATATTTGCTTCCGCGCTCGAATTTTATAATTTTTCATCATATTTTATCCATAGTATAGGTCTAAAAGCATGTTTATGAACGTTTTAACAAAAATATCAATTTCAAAAATATGTAAAATCTGACTTTATTTTTGTAAAAAATCATATAAATATTTGCTTCCGCGCCCGAATTTATGATTTTTCATCATATTTTAGCTAAAAGGAAACATTGCAACAAGAAAATGCTATTTCAAGTGTGTTATGTTTTCTAGAATCCAGCCCATGTAGCTTACAATATACAACGTATTCATCAAAAAAAGGTAAAATCTGACTTGTTTTTGTATAAAATCATTTAAATATTTGTTTGCGCGCCCGAAATTTATAATTTTTCATCATATTTTATCCGCAGTATAGTTCCAAAAGCATGTTTATGAATGTTTTAACAAAAATATTTATTTCAAGAATAGGAAAAATCTGACTTTATTTTTGTAAAAAATCATATAAATATATGCTTCCGCGCCCGAATTTTATGATTTTTCATCATATTTTAGCTAAAAGAAAACATTGCAACAAGAAAATTGCTATCTCAAGAGTGTTAGGTATTCTAGAATCCAGCCCATGTAGCTTACAATATACAACGTATTCATGAAAAATAGGTAAAATCTGACTTTTTTTTTGTAAAAAATCATATAAATATTTGTTTCCGCGCTCGAATTTTATAATTTTTCATCATATTTTATCCACAGTATAGGTCCAAAAGGATGTTTATGAATGTTTTAACAAAAATATCCATTTCAAGAATAGGAAAAATCTGACTTTATTTTTGTAAAAAATCATATAAATATTTGCTTCCGCGGCCGAATTTTATGATTTTTCATCGTAATTTAGGTAAAAGAAAACATTGCAACAAGAAAATTGCTATTTCAAGTGTGGAAGGTATTCTAGAATCCAGCCATTGAAGCTTACAATATACAACGTATTCATCTAAAATAGGTAAAATCTGACTTTATTTTTGTAAAAAATTATATAAATATTTGCTTCCGCGCTCGAATTTTATAATTTTTCATCATATTTTATCCATAGTATAGGTCCAAAAGCATGTTTATGAACGTTTTAACAAAAATATCCATTTCAAAAATATGTAAAATCTGACTTTATTTTTGTAAAAAATCATATAAATATTTGCTTCCGCGCCCGAATTTTATAATTTTTCATCATATTTTAGCTAAAAGAAAACATTGCAACAAGAAAATTGCTATTTCAAGTGTGTTAGGTATTCTAGAATCCAGCCCACGTAGCTTACAATATAAAACGTATTCATGAAAAATAGGTAAAATCTGCCTTTTTTTTGTAAAAAATCATATAAATATTTGCTTCCGCGCCGGAATTTGATAATTTTTTATCATATTTTATCCGCAGTATAGGTCCAAAAGCATGTTTATGAATGTTTTAACAAAAATATCCATTTCAATAATAGGAAAAATCTGACTTTATTTTTGTAAAAAATCATATAAATATTTGCTTCCGCGTCCGAATTTTATGATTTTTCATCATATTTTAGCTAAAAGAAAACATTGTAACAAGAAAATTGCTATTTCAAGTGTGTTAGGTATTCTAGAATTCAGCCCATTTAGCTTACAATATACAACGTATTCATCAAAAATAGGTAAAACCTTACTTTTTTTTGTAAAAAATCATAGAAATATTTGCTTCCGCGCCCGAATTTTATAATTTTTCATCATATTTTATCCACAGTATAGTTCCAAAAACATGTTTATGAATGTTTTAACAAAAATATCCATTTCAAGAATAGGTAAAATCTGACTTTATTTTTGTAAAAAATCATATAAATATTTGCTTCCGCGGCCGAATTTTATGATTTTTTATCATAATTTAGGTAAAAGAAAACATTGCAACAAGAAAATTGCTTTTTAAAGTGTGGTAGGTATTCTAGAATCCAGCCATTGAAGCTTACAATATACAACGTATTCATCAAAAATAGGTAAAATCTGACTTTTTTTTTGTAAAAAATCATATAAATATTTGTTTGCGCGACCGAATTTTATAAATTTTCATCATATTTTATCCGCAGTATAGGTCCAAAAGGATGTTTATGAATGTTTTAACAAAAATATCCATTTCAAGAATAGGAAAAATCTGACTTTATTTTTGTAAAAAATCATATAAATATTTGCTTCCGCGGCCGAATTTTATGATTTTTCATCGTAATTTAGGTAAAAGAAAACATTGCAACAAGAAAATTGCTATTTCAAGTGTGGAATGTATTCTAGAATCCAGCCATTGAAGCTTACAATATACAACGTATTCATCTAAAATAGGTAAAATCTGACTTTATTTTTGTAAAAAATTATATAAATATTTGCTTCCGCGCTCGAATTTTATAATTTTTCATCATATTTTATCCATAGTATAGGTCCAAAAGCATGTTTATGAACGTTTTAACAAAAATATCCATTTCAAAAATATGTAAAATCTGACTATATTTTTGTAAAAAATCATATAAATATTTGCTTCCGCGCCCGAATTTTATGATTTTTCATCATATTTTAGCTAAAAGAAAACATTGCAACAAGCAAATTGCCATTTCAAGTGTGTTAGCTATTCTAGAATCCAGCCCATGTAGCTTACAATATAGAACGTATTCATCAAAAATAGGTAAAATCTGACTTTTTTTGTAAAAAATCATATAAATATTTGTTTGCGCGCCCGAATTTTATAATTTTTTATCATATTTTATCCGCAGTATAGGTCCAAAAGCATGTTTATGAATGTTTTAACAAAAATATCCATTTCAAGAATAGGAAAAATCTGACTTTATTTTTGTAAAAAATCATATAAATATTTGCTTCCGTGCCCGAATTTTATGATTTTTCATCATATTTTAGCTAAAAGATAACATTGCAACAAGAAAATTGCTATTTCAAGTGTGGTAGGTATTCTAGAATCCAGCTAATGAAGCTTAAAATATACAACGTATTCATCAAAAATAGGTAAAATCTGACTTTATTTTTGTAAAAAAATTATATAAATATTTGCTTCCGCGCTCGAATTTTATAATTTTTCATCATATTTTATCCATAGTTCCAAAAGCATGTTTATGAACGTTTTAACAAAAATATCCATTTCAAAAATATGTAAAATGTGACTTTATTTTTGTAAAAAATCATATAAATATTTGCTTCCGCGCCCGAATTTTATAATTTTTCATCATATTTTAGCTAAAAGAAAATATTGTAACAAGAAAATTGCTATTTCAAGTGTGTTAGGTATTCTAGAATCCAGCCCATGAAGCTTACAATATACAACGTATTCATCAAAAATAGGTAAAATCTGACTTTTTTTTTGTAAAAAATTATATAAATATTTGTTTACGCGCCCGAATTTTATAATTTTTCATCATATTTTATCCACAGTATAGGTCCAAAAGTATGTTTATGAATGTATTAACAAAAATATTCATTTCAAGTATATGTAAAATCTGACTTTATTTTTGTAAAAAATCATATAAATATTTGCTTCCGCGCCCGAATTTTATAACTTTTCATCCTATTTTATCCACAGTATAGGTCCAAAAGCATGTTTATGAACGTTTTAACAAAAATATCCATTTCAAAAATATATAAAATCTGACTTAATTTTTGTAAAAAATCATATAAATATTTGCTTCCGCGCACGAATTTTATGATTTTTCATCATATTTTAGCTAAAAGAAAACATTGCAACAAGAAAATTGCTATCTCAAGTGTGTTAGGTATTCTAGAATCCAGCCCATGTAGCTTACAATATACAACGTATTCATGAAAAATAGGTAAAATCTGACTTCTTTTTGTAAAAAATCATATAAATATTTGCTCTCGCGCCCGAATTTTATAATTTTTCATCAAATTTTATCTACAGTATAGGTCCAAAAGCATGTTTATGAATGTATTAACAAAAGTATCCATTTCAAGAATATGTAAAATCTGACTTTATTTTTGTAAAAAATCACATAAATATTTGCTTCCGCGCCCGAATTTTATGATTTTTCATCATAATTTAGCTAAAAGAAAACATTGCAACAAGAAAATTGCTATTTCAAGTGTTTTAGGTATTTTAGAATCCAGCCTATTCAGCTTACAATATACAACTTATTCATGAAAAATAGGTAAAATCTGACTTTTTTTTGTAAAAAATCATATAAATATTTGCATCCGCGCCCGAATTTTATAATTTTTTATCCTATTTTATCCACAGTATAGGTCCAAAAGCATGTTTATGAACGTTTTAACAAAAATATCCATTCCAAAAATATATAAAATCTGACTTTATTTTTGTAAAAAATCATATAAATATTTGCTTTCGCGCCCGAGTTTTATGATTTTTCATCATATTTTAGCTAAAAGAAAACATTGCAACAAGAAAATTGCTATTTCAAGTGTGTTAGGTATTCTAGAATCCAGCCCATGTAGCTTACAATATACAACGTATTCATCAAAAATAGGTAAAATCTGACTTTTTTTTTGTAAAAAATCATATAAATATTTGTTTGCGCCCGAATTTTATAATTTTTCATCATATTTTATCCGCAGTATAGGTCCAAAAGCATGTTTATGAATGTTTTAACAAAAATATCCATTTCAAGAATAGGAAAAATCTGACTTTATTTTTGTAAAAAATCATATAAATATATGCTTCCGCGCCCGAATTTTATGATTTTTCATCATATTTTAGCTAAAAGAAAACATTGCAACAAGAAAATTGCTATCTCAAGAGTGTTAGGTATTCTAGAATCCAGCCCATGTAGCTTACAATATACAACGTATTAATAAAAAATAGGTAAAATCTGACTTTTTTTTGTAAAAAATCATATAAATAATTGTTTCCGCGCTCGAATTTTATAATTTTTCATCATATTTTATCCACAGTATAGGTCCAAAAGCATATTTATGAATGTATTAACAAAAGTATCCATTTCAAGAATATGTAAAATCTGACTTTATTTTTGTAAAAAATCATATAAATATTTGCTTCCGCGCCAAAATTTTATGATTTTTCATTATAATTTAGGTAAAAGAAAACATTGCAACAAGAAAATTGCTATTTCAAGTGTGTTAGGTATTCTAGAATCCAGCCAATGAAGCTTACAATATACAACGTATTCATCAAAAATAGGTAAAATCTGACTTTTTTTTTGTAAAAAATCATATAAATATTTGTTTGCGCGCCCGAATTTTATAATTTTTCGTCATATTTTATCCGCAGTATAGGTAAAAAAGCATGTTTATGAATGTTTTAACAAAATTATCCATTTCAAGAATAGGAAAAATCTGACTTTATTTTTGTAAAAAATCATATAAATATTTGCATCCGCGCCCGAATTTTATGATTTTTCATCATATTTTAGCTAAAAGAAAACATTGCAACAAGAAAATTGCTATTTCAAGTGTGTTAGGTATTTTAGAATCCAGCCTATTCAGCTTACAATATACAACGTATTCATCAAAAATAGGTAAAATGTGACATTTTTTTGTAAAAAATCATGTTAATATTTGCTTCCGCGCCCGAATTTTATGATTTTTCATCATATTTTAGGTAAAAGAAAACATTGCAACAAGAAAATTGCTATTTCAAGTGTGGTAGGTATTCTAGAATCCAGCCATTGAATCTTACAATATACAACTTATTCATGAAAAATAGGTAAAATCTGACTTTTTTTTGTAAAAAATCATATAAATATTTGCATCCGCGCCCGAATTTTATAATTTTTTATCCTATTTTATCCACAGTATAGGTCCAAAAGCATGTTTATGAACGTTTTAACAAAAATATCCATTCCAAAAATATATAAAATCTGACTTTATTTATGTAAAAAATCATATAAATATTTGCTTTCGCGCCCGAGTTTTATGATTTTTCATCATATTTTAGCTAAAAGAAAACATTGCAACAAGAAAATTGCTATTTCAAGTGTGTTAGGTATTCTAGAATCCAGCCCATGTAGCTTACAATATACAACGTATTCATCAAAAATAGGTAAAATCTGACTTTTTTTTTGTAAAAAATCATATAAATATTTGTTTGCGCCCGAATTTTATAATTTTTCATCATATTTTATCCGCAGTATAGGTCCAAAAGCATGTTTATAAATGTTTTAACAAAAATATCCATTTCAAGAATAGGAAAAATCTGAATTTATTTTTGTAAAAAATCATATAAATAAATGCTTCCGCGCCCGAATTTTATGATTTTTCATCATATTTTAGCTAAAAGAAAACATTGCTACAAGAAAATTGCTATCTCAAGAGTGTTAGGTATTCTAGAATCCAGCCCATGTAGCTTACAATATACAACGTATTAATAAAAAATAGGTAAAATCTGACTTTTTTTTTGTAAAAAATCATATAAATAATTGTTTCCGCGCTCGAATTTTATAATTTTTCATCATATTTTATCCACAGTATAGGTCCAAAAGCATATTTATGAATGTATTAACAAAAGTATCCATTTCAAGAATATGTAAAATCTGACTTTATTTTTGTAAAAAATCATATAAATATTTGCTTCCGCGCCCGAATTTTATGATTTTTCATTATAATTTAGGTAAAAGAAAACATTGCAACAAGAAAATTGCTATTTCAAGTGTGTTAGGTATTCTAGAATCCAGCCAATGAAGCTTACAATATACAACGTATTCATCAAAAATAGGTAAAATCTGACTTTTTTTTTGTAAAAAATCATATAAATATTTGTTTGCGCGCCCGAATTTTATAATTTTTCGTCATATTTTATCCGCAGTATAGGTAAAAAAGCATGTTTATGAATGTTTTAACAAAATTATCCATTTCAAGAATAGGATAAATCTGACTTTATTTTTGTAAAAAATCATATAAATATTTGCTTCCGCGCCCGAATTTTATGATTTTTCATCATATTTTAGCTAAAAGAAAACATTGCAACAAGAAAATTGCTATTTCAAGTGTGTTAGGTATTCTAGAATCCAGCCCATGTAGCTTACAGTATACAACGTATTCATGAAAAATAGGTAAAATCTGACTTTTTTTTTGTAAAAAATCATTTAAATATTTGCTTCCGCGCCCGAATTTGATAATTTTTTATCATATTTTATCCGCAGTATAGGTCCAAAAGCATGTTTATGAATGTTTTAACAAAAATATCCATTTCAAGAATAGGAAAAATCTGACTTTATTTTTGTAAAAAATCATATAAATATTTGCTTCCGCGCCCGAATTTTATGATTTTTCATCATATTTTAGCTAAAAGAAAACATTGTAACAAGAAAATTGCTATTTCAAGTGTGTTAGGTATTCTAGAATTCAGCCCATTTAGCTTACAATATACAACGTATTCATCAAAAATAGGTAAAATCTTACTTTTTTTTTGTAAAAAATCATGTAAATATTTGCTTCCGCGCCCGAATTTTATAATTTTTCATCATATTTTATCCACAGTATAGTTCCAAAAACATGTTTATGAATGTTTTAACAAAAATATCCATTTCAAGAATAGGTAAAATCTGACTTTATTTTTGTAAAAAATCATATAAATATTTGCTTCCGCGGCCGAATTTTATGATTTTTCATCATAATTTAGGTAAAAGAAAACATTGCAACAAGAAAATTACTATTTCAAGTGTGGTAGGTATTCTAGAATCCAGCCATTGAAGCTTACAATATACAACGTATTCATCAAAAATAGGTAAAATCTGACTTTTTTTTTTGTAAAAAATCATATAAATATTTGTTTGCGCGACCGAATTTTATAAATTTTCATCATATTTTATAAGCAGTATAGGTCCAAAAGGATGTTTATGAATGTTTTAACAAAAATATCCATTTCAAGAATAGGAAAAATCTGACTTTATTTTTGTAAAAAATCATATAAATATTTGCTTCCGCGGCCGAATTTTATGATTTTTCATCATAATTTAGGTAAAAGAAAACATTCCAACAAGAAAATTGCTATTGCAAGTGTGGTAGGTATTCTAGAATCCAGCCATTGAAGCTTACATTATACAACGTATTCATCTAAAATAGGTAAAATCTGACTTTATTTTTGTAAAAAATTATATAAATATTTGCTTCCGCGCTCGAATTTTATAATTTTTCATCATATTTTATCCATAA
>JAQOWZ010000604.1:20000-28674 GCA_035578165.1 Stenolophus ochropezus | reverse complement strand
ACGCGCTATCTCAGAGTAGATGCCGGCAAGTGACGGTTCATTTGCCGATATACGTTTCACCTAAAATTTCGGGTTTCGTAGTAGTTATAACATGTATAAGTGCTTCCAACTATCACCATTTTATATAACATGTATAAGTTAACTTGACTTATTTTCTCAATTTTATCAATATATTGAATAAAGTACCCGAAAATATCATACATGTATAAATTTATTTTTATCCTCTTCCTATGCTTACTATGTCCCCTATATATATTATCGATGTCAAAATAAATAAGACACCATATACGATGTCTGTACTCTTGAGATGCCGGCAAGTGACGGTTCATTTGCCGATATACGTTTCACCTAAAATTTCGGGTTTCGTAGTAGTTATAACATGTATAAGTGCTTCCAACTATCACCTTTTTATATAACATGTATAAGTTAACTTGACTTATTTTCTCAATTTTATCAATATATTGAATAAAAGTACCCGAAAAATATCATACATGTATAAATTTATTTTTATCCTCTTCCCTATGCTTACTATGTCCCCTATATATATTATGATGTCAAAAATAAATAAGACACCATATACGATGTCTGTACTCTTGAGATGCCGGCAAGTGACGGTTCATTTGCCGATATACGTTTCACCTAAAATTTCGGGTTTCGTAGTAGTTATAACATGTATAAGTGCTTCCAACTATCACCATTTTATATAACATGTATAAGTTAACTTGACTTATTTTCTCAATTTTATCAATATATTGAAAGTACCCGAAAATATCATACATGTATAAATTTATTTTTATCCTCTTCCCTATGCTTACTATGTCCCCTATATATATTATGATGTCAAAAATAAATAAGACACCATATACGATGTCTGTACTCTTGAGATGCCGGCAAGTGACGGTTCATTTGCCGATATACGTTTCACCTAAAATTTGCGGTTTGTCGTAGTAGTTATAACATGTATAAGTGCTTCCAACTATCACCATTTTATATAACATGTATAAGTTAACTTGACTTATTTTCTCAATTTTATCAATATATTGAATAAAGTACCCGAAAATATCATACATGTATAAATTTATTTATATCCTCTTCCCTATGCTTACTATGTCCCCTATATATATTATGATGTCAAAAATAAATAAGACACCATATACGATGTCTGTACTCTTGAGATGCCGGCAAGTGACGGTTCATTTGCCGATATACGTTTCACCTAAAATTTCGGGTTTCGTAGTAGTTATAACATGTATAAGTGCTTCCAACTATCACCTTTTTATATAACATGTATAAGTTAACTTGACTTATTTTCTCAATTTTATCAATATATTGAATAAAGTACCCGAAAAATATCATACATGTATAAAATTTATTTTTATCCTCTTCCCCTATGCTTACTATGTCCCCTATATATATTATGATGTCAAAAATAAATAAGACACCATATACGATGTCTGTACTCTTGAGATGCCGGCAAGTGACGGTTCATTTGCCGATATACGTTTCACCTAAAATTTCGGGTTTCGTAGTAGTTATAACATGTATAAGTGCTTCCAACTATCACCTTTTTATATAACATGTATAAGTTAACTTGACTTATTTTCTCAATTTTATCAATATATTGAATAAAGTACCCGAAAATATCATACATGTATAAATTTATTTTTATCCTCTTCCTATGCTTACTATGTCCCCTATATATATTATGATGTCAAAAATAAATAAGACACCATATACGATGTCTGTACTCTTGAGATGCCGGCAAGTGACGGTTCATTTGCCGATATACGTTTCACCTAAAATTTCGGGTTTCGTAGTAGTTATAACATGTATAAGTGCTTCCAACTATCACCTTTTATATATACAATGTATAAGTTAACTTGACTTATTTTCTCAATTTTATCAATATATTGAATAAAGTACCCGAAAATATCATACATGTATAAATTTATTTTTATCCTCTTCCCTATGCTTACTATGTCCCCTATATATATTATGATGTCAAAAATAAATAAGACACCATATACGATGTCTGTACTCTTGAGATGCCGGCAAGTGACGGTTCATTTGCCGATATACGTTTCACCTAAAATTTCGGGTTTCGTAGTAGTTATAACATGTATAAGTGCTTCCAACTATCACCATTTTATATAACATGTATAAGTTAACTTGACTTATTTTCTCAATTTTATCAATATATTGAATAAAGTACCCGAAAATATCATACATGTATAAATTTATTTTATCCTCTTCCCTATGCTTACTATGTCCCCTATATATATTATGATGTCAAAAATAAATAAGACACCATATACGATGTCTGTACTCTTGAGATGCCGGCAAGTGACGGTTCATTTGCCGATATACGTTTCACCTAAAATTTCGGGGTTTCGTAGTAGTTATAACATGTATAAGTGCTTCCAACTATCACCATTTTATATAACATGTATAAGTTAACTTGACTTATTTTCTCAATTTTATCTATATATTGAATAAAGTACCCGAAAATATCATACATGTATAAATTTATTTATATCCTCTTCCCTATGCTTACTATGTCCCCTATATATATTATGATGTCAAAAATAAATAAGACACCATATACGATGTCTGTACTCTTGAGATGCCGGCAAGTGACGGTTCATTTGCCGATATACGTTTCACCTAAAATTTCGGGTTTCGTAGTAGTTATAAACATGTATAAGTGCTTCCAACTATCACCTTTTTATATAACATGTATAAGTTAACTTGACTTATTTTCTCAATTTTATCAATATATTGAATAAAGTACCCGAAAATATCATACATGTATAAATTTATTTTTATCCTCTTCCCTATGCTTACTATGTCCCCTATATATATTATGATGTCAAAAATAAATAAGACACCATATACGATGTCTGTACTCTTGAGATGCCGGCAAGTGACGGTTCATTTGCCGATATACGTTTCACCTAAAATTTCGGGTTTCGTAGTAGTTATAACATGTATAAGTGCTTCCAACTATCACCATTTTATATAACATGTATAAGTTAACTTGACTTATTTTCTCAATTTTATCAATATATTGAATAAAGTACCCGAAAATATCATACATGTATAAATTTATTTTTATCCTCTTCCCTATGCTTACTATTGTCCCCTTATATATATTATGATGTCAAAAATAAATAAGACACCATATACGATGTCTGTACTCTTGAGATGCCGGCAAGTGACGGTTCATTTGCCGATATACGTTTCACCTAAAATTTCGGGTTTCGTAGTAGTTATAACATGTATAAGTGCTTCCAACTATCACCATTTTATATAACATGTATAAGTTAACTTGACTTATTTTCTCAATTTTATCAATATATTGAATAAAGTACCCGAAAATATCATACATGTATAAATTTATTTATATCCTCTTCCTATGCTTACTATGTCCCCTATATATATTATGATGTCAAAAATAAATAAGACACCATATACGATGTCTGTACTCTTGAGATGCCGGCAAGTGACGGTTCATTTGCCGATATACGTTTCACCTAAAATTTCGGGTTTCGTAGTAGTTATAACATGTATAAGTGCTTCCAACTATCACCTTTTTATATAACATGTATAAGTTAACTTGACTTATTTTCTCAATTTTATCAATATATTGAATAAAGTACCCGAAAATATCATACATGTATAAATTTATTTTTATCCTCTTCCCTATGCTTACTATGTCCCCTATATATATTAATGATGTCAAAAATAAATAAGACACCATATACGATGTCTGTACTCTTGAGATGCCGGCAAGTGACGGTTCATTTGCCGATATACGTTTCACCTAAAATTTCGGGTTTCGTAGTAGTTTATAACATGTATAAGTGCTTCCAACTATCACCATTTTTATATAACATGTATAAGTTAACTTGACTTATTTTCTCAATTTTATCAATATATTGAATAAAGTACCCGAAAATATCATACATGTATAAATTTATTTTTATCCTCTTCCCTATGCTTACTATGTCCCCTATATATATTATGATGTCAAAAATAAATAAGGACACCATATACGATGTCTGTACTCTTGAGATGCCGGCAAGTGACGGTTCATTTGCCGATATACGTTTCACCTAAAATTTCGGGTTTCGTAGTAGTTATAAACATGTATAAGTGCTTCCAACTATCACATTTTTATATAACATGTATAAGTTAACTTGACTTATTTTCTCAATTTTATCAATATATTGAATAAAGTACCCGAAAATATCATACATGTATAAATTTATTTTTATCCTCTTCCCTATGCTTACTATGTCCCCCTATATATATTATGATGTCAAAAATAAATAAGACACCATATACGATGTCTGTACTCTTGAGATGCCGGCAAGTGACGGTTCATTTGCCGATATACGTTTCACCTAAAATTTCGGGTTTTCGTAGTAGTTATAACATGTATAAGTGCTTCCAACTATCACCATTTTATATAACATGTATAAGTTAACTTGACTTATTTTCTCAATTTTATCAATATATTGAATAAAGTACCCGAAAATATCATACATGTATAAATTTATTTTTATCCTCTTCCCTATGCTTACTATGTCCCCTATATATATTATGATGTCAAAAATAAATAAGACACCATATACGATGTCTGTACTCTTGAGATGCCGGCAAGTGACGGTTCATTTGCCGATATACGTTTCACCTAAAATTTCGGGTTTCGTAGTAGTTATAACATGTATAAGTGCTTCCAACTATCACCATTTTATATAACATGTATAAGTTAACTTGACTTATTTTCTCAATTTTATCAATATATTGAATAAAGTACACCGAAAATATCATACATGTATACAATTTATTTATATCCTCTTCCCTATGCTTACTATGTCCCCTATATATATTATGATGTCAAAAATAAATAAGACACCATATACGATGTCCTGTACTCTTGAGATGCCGGCAAGTGACGGTTCATTTGCCGATATACGTTTTCACCTAAAATTTCGGGTTTCGTAGTAGTTATAACATGTAAGTGCTTCCAACTATCACCTTTTTATATAACATGTATAAGTTAACTTGACTTATTTTCTCAATTTTATCAATATATTGAATAAAGTACCCGAAAATATCATACATGTATAAATTTATTTTTATCCTCTTCCCTATGCTTACTATGTCCCCTATATATATTATGATGTCAAAAATAAATAAGACACCATATACGATGTCTGTACTCATTGAGATGCCGGCAAGTGACGGTTCATTTGCCGATATACGTTTCACCTAAAATTTCGGGTTTCGTAGTAGTTATAACATGTATAAGTGCTTCCAACTATCACCATTTTATATAACATGTATAAGTTAACTTGACTTATTTTCTCAATTTTATCAATATATTGAATAAAGTACCCGAAAATATCATACATGTATAAATTTATTTTTATCCTCTTCCCTATGCTTACTATGTCCCCTATATATATTATGATGTCAAAAATAAATAAGACACCATATACGATGTCTGTACTCTTGAGATGCCGGCAAGTGACGGTTCATTTGCCGATATACGTTTCACCTAAAATTTCGGGTTTCGTAGTAGTTATAACATGTATAAGTGCTTCCAACTATCACCATTTTATATAACATGTATAAGTTAACTTGACTTATTTTCTCAATTTTATCAATATATTGAATAAAGTACCCGAAAATATCATACATGTATAAATTTATTTTTATCCTTTTCCCTATGCTTACTATGTCCCTTATATATAATGTGATGTCAAAAATAAATAAGACACCATATACGATATGTGTACTCTTGAGATGCCGGCAAGTGACGGTTCATTTGCCGATATACGTTTCACCTAAAATTTCGGGTTTCGTAGTAGTTATAACATGTATAAATGCTTCCAACTATCACCTTTTTATATAACATGTATAAGTTAACTTGACTTATTTTCTCAATTTTATCAATATATTGAATAAAGTACATGAAAATATCATACATGTATAAATTTTTTTATATCCTCTTCCCTACGCTTACTATGTCCCCTATATATATTATGATGTCAAAAATAAATAAGACACCACATACGATATGTGTACTCTTGAGATGCCGGCAAGTGACGGTTCATTTGCCGATATACGTTTTACCTAAAATTTCGGTGTAGGCAGTAGTTATAACATGTATAAGTGCTACAGACTATCACCTGATATATATCATGAATACCAGTAACTTATACTCAAAGTAAAATTTCGGAATAGATTGTGCTTATACATGTTATATAAAATGTGTTACATATATACACTTATAAATTTTCATCTTTTAACTTGTACTTATTACTACAAATCTCGTTGATTTGTTTGCCGACAGTCATATCAAGCAAAACTTCGGAATAGGTAGGTTTTACTTATACATGTTATATAAAATGTGTTAGATATATGAACTTATACATGTTTAACTTCAACTTGTACTAATTTTCACAAATCTGTTAATATCGTTTCAATGTGTAGTGAAATATTATACTTTTATATTTAAAACACAACATCATCGTTTCACTACTATGTCCCCTATATGTATTATGATGTCAAAAATAAATAAGACACGGTATACGGTGTGCGTACTCTTGAGATGCCGGGAAGTGACGGGTCGTTTGCCGATAGTCATATCAAGCAAAATTTCGGGATAGGTATGAAGTTTAACATGTATAAATGCTTCTCAACTAACACCTTTAGTATAACATGTATAAGTTTACTTTTCTTATTTTAATAATTCCTAAAACATAAAAGTTAGAGAAAAACTTTATATAACAAATGTGTAGAGTGGTTAACGAGTAATATATGCCTAAATAGAAAGTGGGTTCAGGACCCATATAAAATATTTATTTATTAATAACTCGTAAACCATAAAAGTTAGAGAAAAACTTTATATAACAAATGTGTAGAGTGGTTAACGAGTAATATATGCCTAAATAGAAAGTGGGTTCAGGACCCATATAAAATATTTATTTATTAATAACTCGTAAACCATAAAAGTTAGAGAAAAACTTTATATAACAAATGTGTAGAGTGGTTAACGAGTAATATATGCCTAAATAGAAAGTGGGTTCAGGACCCATATAAAATATTTATTTATTAATAACTCGTAAACCATAAAAGTTAGAGAAAAACTTTATATAACAAATGTGTAGAGTGGTTAACGAGTAATATATGCCTAAATAGAAAGTGGGTTCAGGACCCATATAAAATATTTATTTATTAATAACTCGTAAACCATAAAAGTTAGAGAAAAACTTTATATAACAAAATTAAAGTGTTTAACGTGTACTATATGCCTAAATAAAAAGTGGGTTCCAAACCCACCGAAAATATTTATTTATTAATAACTCGTAAACCATAAAAGTTAGAGAAAAACTTTATATAACAAAATTAAAGTGTTTAACGTGTACTATATGCCTAAATAAAAAGTGGGTTCCGAACCCACCGAAAATATTTATTTATTAATAACTCGTAAACCATAAAAGTTAGAGAAAAACTTTATAAAACAAAATTAAAGTGTTTAACGTGTACTATATGCCTAAATAAAAAGTGGGTTCCGAACCCACCAAAAATATTTATTTATTAATAACTCGTAAACCATAAAAGTTAGAGAAAAACTTTATATAACAAAATTAAAGTGTTTAACGTGTACTATATGCCTAAATAAAAAGTGGGTTCCGAACCCACCGAAAATATTTATTTATTAATAACTCGTAAACCATAAAAGTTAGAGAAAAACTTTATATAACAAAAGTAAAGTGGTTAACGTGTACTATATGCCTAAATATAAAGTGGGTTCGGAACCCATAGAAAATATTAACTTATTAATAACTCGTAAACCATAAAAGTTAGAGAAAAACTTTATATAACAAATGTAAAGTTGTTAACGGGCCCTACATGATAGAATAGAAAGTGGGTTCAAATCCCAAAGAAAATATTTATTCATTAATATTTTCTAAACCATAAAAGTTAGAGCAAAACTTTATATAACAAAAGTAAAGTTGTTAACGGGCCCTACATGATAAAATAGAAAGTGGGTTCAAATCCCAAAGAAAATATTTATTCATTAATATTTTCTAAACCATAAAAGTTAGAGAAAAACTTTATATAACAAAAATAAAGTTGTTAACGGGCCCTACATGATAGAATAGAAAGTGGGTTCAAATCCCAAAGAAAATTTTTATTCATTAATAATTCCTAAACCATAAAAGTTAGAGAAAAACTTTATATAACAAAAGTAAAGTTGTTAACGGGCCCTACATGATAGAATAGAAAGTGGGTTCAAATCCCAAAGAAAATATTTATTTATTAATAATTCCTAAACCATAAAAGTTAGAGAAAAACTTTATATAACAAAAATAAAGTTGTTAACGGGCCCTACATGATAGAATAGAAAGTGGGTTCAAATCCCAAAGAAAATTTTTATTCATTAATAATTCCTAAACCATAAAAGTTAGAGAAAAACTTTATATAACAAAAATAAAGTGCTTAAGTGGTACTATAAGAAAAAATAGAAAGTTGGTTCAAATCCCAAAAAAAATATTTATTTATCAATTATTGCTAAACCATAAAAGTTAGGAAAAAACTTTATTTAAGAAAAATAAATTGCTTAACGGATACAACATGCCTGAATAGAAACTGGGTT
>JAQOWZ010000604.1:0-15000 GCA_035578165.1 Stenolophus ochropezus | reverse complement strand
TAAATAACTAAAATGGTAACTCAGTAAAGAGCATTGCCATCTAGTTTATTATAAATATACCCATATATTTATTATAATGTATATTATACATGTTAAATAAACACATACAATACAGTACAAACAGAACGTAAACCAGAAATTATTATCATATACATATATGTACTTTTATAATATGATAAACACATAGATTTTCTGCATATCACTTCAAGCAAATACAAATATTATTCAGTATACTTACTTATTACTGAAAAATATACTGATATTATAATAAATATTGTATTGTAAACTTGTATGCATAAGGTATATATTAGTAGCGGCGACAGATATCCTTTACGACCCACAAATAATGAGGCAATACAAAGTTAAATGTTTTGTAAAACATAAATCAAGCATTGACACTCATTACCTTTCCGTAACATATTATTTTATGTCTATCTATACATATACAACAAAATTATTAGCACATAAAATAGTTACGTAGGAACCAACTACTAAATATATGTAAAAAGAAAAAAACTTCTCTCATAAAGAGAAAAGATAAACGACCAATCGTCGTTTGATTTTAGTATAAAAAAGATGGATATAAATATTATTTTGTTACAACAAAATAACAAATAATAATGATCCTTCCGCTGGTTCACCAACGGAAACCTTGTTACGACTTTTACTTCCTCTAAATAATCAAGTTTGGTCATCTTCCCAGCGACATCGGTAATGTCGAAACATCACCGCGTACCAGTCCGAAGACCTCACTAAATCATTCAATCGGTAGTAGCGACGGGCGGTGTGTACAAAGGGCAGGGACGTAATCAACGCGAGTTTATGACTCGCGCTTACTGGGAATTCCTCGTTCATGGGGAATAATTGCAAGCCCCAATCCCTAGCACGAAGGAGGTTCAGCGGGTTACCCGGACCTTTCGGCCAGGGAAGACACGCTGATTCCTTCAGTGTAGCGCGCGTGCGGCCCAGAACATCTAAGGGCATCACAGACCTGTTATTGCTCAATCTCGTGCGGCTAGAAGCCGCCTGTCCCTCTAAGAAGATATATATGTACGCCAGTAGTAAAAACCACAAACTCCCGCCCACCACACAACAACCAAACACCGAAATGCAAGGCGATGTGCAGTAAAGAAACGAGAGATGTGAGCCTTCGAGATACTGGAAAGTGTAACGTCTATTTAGTAGGCTAGAGTCTCGTTCGTTATCGGAATTAACCAGCCGAATCGCTCCACGAACTAAGAACGGCCATGCACCACCACCCACTGAATCAAGAAAGAGCTCTCAATCTGTCAATCCTTCCAGTGTCTGGGCCTGGTGAGGTTTCCCGTGTTGAGTCAAATTAAGCCGCAGGCTCCACTCCTGGTGGTGCCCTTCCGTCAATTCCTTTAAGTTTCAGCTTTGCAACCATACTTCCCCCGGAACCCAAAAGCTTTGGTTTCCCGAAAGCTGCCCGCCAAGTCATCGGAGGAACTTTGGCGGATCGCTAGCTGGCATCGTTTATGGTCAGAACTAGGGCGGTATCTGATCGCCTTCGAACCTCTGACTTTCGTTCTTGATTAATGAAAACATCTTTGGCAAATGCTTTCGCTTTAGTCCGTCTTGCGACGATCCAAGAATTTCACCTCTAACGTCGCAATACGAATGCCCCCATCTGTCCCTATTAATCATTACCTTGGGGTTCCGAAAACCAACAAAATAGAACCAAGGTCCTGTTCCATTATTCCATGCACTAATTATTCAGGCATTAGTTAGCCTGCTTTGAGCACTTTAATTTGTTCAAAGTAAACGTGCCGGCCCGCCTCGACACTCAATTAAGAGCACCGCGACAGGATTCATAAGTCGGATGTGTTGTAAATGACCGAAATCACTTACTGCAGCATCCACCGGCAGGACGTTCCGCAAACATGCCAGTTAGCACCGCGGGCGGTGAACCGACAGTGCGGAACACAAATTCAACTACGAGCTTTTTAACCGCAACAACTTTAATATACGCTATTGGAGCTGGAATTACCGCGGCTGCTGGCACCAGACTTGCCCTCCAATTGGTCCTCGTTAAAGGATTTAAAGTGTACTCATTCCGATTACGGGGCCTCGGATGAGTCCCGTATCGTTATTTTTCGTCACTACCTCCCCGTGCCGGGAGTGGGTAATTTGCGCGCCTGCTGCCTTCCTTGGATGTGGTAGCCGTTTCTCAGGCTCCCTCTCCGGAATCGAACCCTGATTCCCCGTTACCCGTTACAACCATGGTAGGCGCAGATCCTACCATCGACAGTTGATAAGGCAGACATTTGAAAGATGCGTCGCCGGTACAAGACCATGCGATCAGCATAAAGTTATTCAGATTCACCATTAATTGAGCGACGAACAATAACACCGAAATGCTACTGCTGCCGATTGGTTTTGATCTAATAAAAGCACTCCTTCCGTCTCCGGTCAGAGCTCTGTTTGCATGTATTAGCTCTAGAATTACCACAGTTATCCAAGTAATTGTGGTACGATCTAAGGAACCATAACTGATTTAATGAGCCTTTCGCGGTTTCACTTTAATATAGTTTGTACTTAGACATGCATGGCTTAATCTTTGAGACAAGCATATGACTACTGGCAGGATCAACCAGGGAACTGTTTTTCAAGAAGAAACAAAGAAAAAAAATACATATATTAAATACATATTTTAACTTGTTCTCTTTCAAATACAGTTTCACCCAAAACATATAATATAAAATTATATGATTGGGAAAAAAAACATATTATAAATATATATATTTTATTATAATAAGGACACACAAGTCCATATAAATATATATAAAAAAAACAAAATATTATTTAGCGGGTCACACAGTCCCTTTAATATTATGTTTCGTTTGATTTCTTTACATTTAATACTCTTCGCTAGATAAGTAGCGTCATTTTTAATGACCGTATTGTTGCTTGGTGTTTAACTGATTAAACACAAAACATATTCTCGCTCGGAATATTGTGAGTTTTTGTATATTACCTTTTTAGTATATATATATGTATATATAATAAAAGGATTTTGGTAAAAGTTGTCCGCATAAGAGTCTCACGTATTAAAACGCTTACCCGCGGACATGCTGTAGACTACGCCAATCATTTTTATTTTACACATTTTTAAATGTGTACATATAAAAATAATTGCCTCGAAAACAGTTTCTCTGATATAATATGTTTTTGGGTAAAATATATTACAATCAAAGTCACCATTTTATAATATAGGTATTTAAATAAAGTGCAATAGAATGTACGTGCGTTAGTCTGTGGCCGTTATTTCTATCACACACAAATATAAATTTCTGTATTATTATAAAGTAGTGTGATTTTACTCACAAAACTTATACAGATTAAATAAATGATACACATACACAACACTTAATGTGTGCCGCACTTCAAAACGAACAGCGCCATAAAGGTTATAGTAATTCATGATAAAAAACTTAAAAGAAATTTATCATTACTTGTATACCATAATTTTATCACCGTTCTCAGTAACGAGCACTGCCATCAGGTTACATATATGTATCTGTTCGTTTATAGTGTATTTTTATAAAGCTGCGATTAACCTTAAAGAAAACCACACTTATACACATACACCAAAATATTCTGTATTATTATAAAGTAGTGCGATTTTACTCACAAACTTATACAGATTAAATAAATGATACACATACACTTAATGTGTGCCGCACTTCAAAACGAACAGCGCCATAAAGGTTATAGTAATTCATGATAAAAATTACCCAAAAGAAATTTATCATTACTTGTATACCATAATTTTATCACCGTTCTCAGTAACGAGCACTGCCATCAGGTTATATATGTATCTCTTCGTGTATTTTTATAAAGCTGCGATTAACTTCAAAGAAAACCACACTTATACACATAACAAAATATTCTGTATTATTATAAAGTAGTGTGATTTTACTCACAAACTTATACAGATTAAATAAATGATCTTTCCACCCAATCATAATATCTACTTGTTACATTCAATTTATACACATACACTTAATGTGTGCCGCACTTCAAAACGAACAGCGCCATAAAGGTTATAGTAATTCATGATAAAGAACCCAAAAGAAATTTATCATTACTTGTATACCATAATTTTATCACCGTTCTCAGTAACGAGCACTGCCATCAGTTTATATATGTGTATTTAAAAAGTAATGATTTATACTATGAAGATAAGCGTTATATGTCAGCCAGCGCGCGTCTCTAAGTATAGTAAGAATCACACTTATACAGATCAATTCATACACGGTATATAATATAACAACATGATATATTTGCCATGCACCACCAATCATATCTCCTCCACTTTGTAAGCCTTTTAGCTTATGATTGAATTCACCATCTCTTACTTTCGTCACTACACACCATCATATCTCCTCTTTGTAAGCCTCTTAGCTTATGATTGAATTCACCATCTCTTACTTTCGTCACTACCCACATTATCATTGCGTATATATCATAATTGGTTCTGCTCAATTATGTTTTTGCCTAAACTAACCAACAATAATAAAACACGTTACCAGTTCATTCCTAACAAACGTATCCAACTTTTAATAAATCTACACCAGTTATGTTAGGAATATATGTAAGTGCATATTATGTTGTGTTTATATGCCATGCTTTCATTTTAAAAGCCCTTAGCTTTTGTCACTACCATTCATTCATAATTGGGTCCGTTCAATTATGTTTCTGGCTAAACTAACCAACAATAATAAAACACGTTACTCTACACCAGTTATGTTAGGAATATATGTAAGTGTATATTATGTTGTGTTTATATGCCCTCCATTCAAAGTCTTTCGTCTTTCGTGAATTCATCATTATATCATTCTTACTCCTTCCTTACCATCTTAGGACAGTTTTCATTTATTGAACCTTAGTTCTGTTATATATTCATGTATGAAATATAATACCGTATATGTTTTTATTAATATCTAGTATTATTATAAAGTAGTGATTTACTATGGAAGACAGAGGCTGCTGGTACATATTTATGCGTCTCTAAATATAGTTAAAATCACACTTTTCTCGTTTTAAATAGTGTATTTTTATAAAGCTGCGATTAACTCAGAGAAAACCACACTTATACACACCAAATAATAAAAGAATAAGTGTACTCTGCAAAAAGTCTTGGTTACTAATTTGACCCGAGGGGGACGTAGGCCGCACTAATAACCATTATTTAAACAGAGATTTGCAGTGTGAGCCATAGAACGCAAAACAAATTTATAATTTGAATTTATAATTCAGACTCACACCACACCACATGTATACATAAAAATAATATGAGAAAACCAAGTGATTAGCAGGGTTAAACACAATAATAATAAATACATACACATGTGTTGGTCGTATCATTACTTGAACAGTACATTTGTAAAATTCTTTCATAATACTGGGTGGCAAATACATAGGAATTACATATTACACATGATATAACAAAACCTACATACAGGAATATGTATCACTACTATTACTTCATGACACTTTCCAACCACCTTAAAAATATTGACATGCCAAAAATAAATAAGACACCATATACGATGTGTTTACTCTTGAGATGCCGGCAACCGACGGTTCGTTTTCCGATAGTCATTTCACCTAAAATTTCGGGTTTGGTAGTAGTTATAACATGTATAAGTGCTTCCAACTATCACCTTTTATATAACATGTATAAATTTACTTGACTTATTTTCTCAATTTTATCAATATATTGAATAAAGTACCCGAAAATATCATACATGTATAAATTTATTTTTATCCTCTTCCCTATGCTTACTATGTCCCCTATATATATTATGATGTCAAAAATAAATAAGACACCATATACGATGTCTGTACTCTTGAGATGCCGGCAAGTGACGGTTCATTTGCCGATATACGTTTCACCTAAAATTTCGGGTTTCGTAGTAGTTATAACATGTATAAGTGCTTCCAACTATCACCATTTTATATAACATGTATAAGTTAACTTGACTTATTTTCTCAATTTTATCAATATATTGAATAAAGTACCCGAAAATATCATACATGTATAAATTTATTTATATCCTCTTCCCTATGCTTACTATGTCCCCTATATATATTGTGATGTCAAAAATAAATAAGACACCATATACGATGTCTGTACTCTTGAGATGCCGGCAAGTGACGGTTCATTTGCCGATATACGTTTCACCTAAAATTTCGGGTTTCGTAGTAGTTATAACATGTATAAGTGCTTCCAACTATCACCTTTTTATATAACATGTATAAGTTAACTTGACTTATTTTCTCAATTTTATCAATATATTGAATAAAGTACCCGAAAATATCATACATGTATAAATTTATTTTTATCCTCTTCCCTATGCTTACTATGTCCCCTATATATATTATGATGTCAAAAATAAATAAGACACCATATACGATGTCTGTACTCTTGAGATGCCGGCAAGTGACGGTTCATTTGCCGATATACGTTTCACCTAAAATTTCGGGTTTCGTAGTAGTTATAACATGTATAAGTGCTTCCAACTATCACCATTTTATATAACATGTATAAGTTAACTTGACTTATTTTCTCAATTTTATCAATATATTGAATAAAGTACCCGAAAATATCATACATGTATAAATTTATTTATATCCTCTTCCCTATGCTTACTATGTCCCCTATATATATTATGATGTCAAAAATAAATAAGACACCATATACGATGTCTGTACTCTTGAGATGCCGGCAAGTGACGGTTCATTTGCCGATATACGTTTCACCTAAAATTTCGGGTTTCGTAGTAGTTATAACATGTATAAGTGCTTCCAACTATCACCTTTTTATATAACATGTATAAGTTAACTTGACTTATTTTCTCAATTTTATCAATATATTGAATAAAGTACCCGAAAATATCATACATGTATAAATTTATTTTTATCCTCTTCCCTATGCTTACTATGTCCCCTATATATATTATGATGTCAAAAATAAATAAGACACCATATACGATGTCTGTACTCTTGAGATGCCGGCAAGTGACGGTTCATTTGCCGATATACGTTTCACCTAAAATTTCGGGTTTCGTAGTAGTTATAACATGTATAAGTGCTTCCAACTATCACCATTTTATATAACATGTATAAGTTAACTTGACTTATTTTCTCAATTTTATCAATATATTGAATAAAGTACCCGAAAATATCATACATGTATAAATTTATTTTTATCCTCTTCCCTATGCTTACTATGTCCCCTATATATATTATGATGTCAAAAATAAATAAGACACCATATACGATGTCTGTACTCTTGAGATGCCGGCAAGTGACGGTTCATTTGCCGATATACGTTTCACCTAAAATTTCGGGTTTCGTAGTAGTTATAACATGTATAAGTGCTTCCAACTATCACCTTTTTATATAACATGTATAAGTTAACTTGACTTATTTTCTCAATTTTATCAATATATTGAATAAAGTACCCGAAAATATCATACATGTATAAATTTATTTTTATCCTCTTCCCTATGCTTACTATGTCCCCTATATATATTATGATGTCAAAAATAAATAAGACACCATATACGATGTCTGTACTCTTGAGATGCCGGCAAGTGACGGTTCATTTGCCGATATACGTTTCACCTAAAATTTCGGGTTTCGTAGTAGTTATAACATGTATAAGTGCTTCCAACTATCACCATTTTATATAACATGTATAAGTTAACTTGACTTATTTTCTCAATTTTATCAATATATTGAATAAAGTACCCGAAAATATCATACATGTATAAATTTATTTTTATCCTCTTCCCTATGCTTACTATGTCCCCTATATATATTATGATGTCAAAAATAAATAAGACACCATATACGATGTCTGTACTCTTGAGATGCCGGCAAGTGACGGTTCATTTGCCGATATACGTTTCACCTAAAATTTCGGGTTTCGTAGTAGTTATAACATGTATAAGTGCTTCCAACTATCACCATTTTATATAACATGTATAAGTTAACTTGACTTATTTTCTCAATTTTATCAATATATTGAATAAAGTACCCGAAAATATCATACATGTATAAATTTATTTATATCCTCTTCCCTATGCTTACTATGTCCCCTATATATATTATGATGTCAAAAATAAATAAGACACCATATACGATGTCTGTACTCTTGAGATGCCGGCAAGTGACGGTTCATTTGCCGATATACGTTTCACCTAAAATTTCGGGTTTCGTAGTAGTTATAACATGTATAAGTGCTTCCAACTATCACCTTTTTATATAACATGTATAAGTTAACTTGACTTATTTTCTCAATTTTATCAATATATTGAATAAAGTACCCGAAAATATCATACATGTATAAATTTATTTTTATCCTCTTCCCTATGCTTACTATGTCCCCTATATATATTATGATGTCAAAAATAAATAAGACACCATATACGATGTCTGTACTCTTGAGATGCCGGCAAGTGACGGTTCATTTGCCGATATACGTTTCACCTAAAATTTCGGGTTTCGTAGTAGTTATAACATGTATAAGTGCTTCCAACTATCACCATTTTATATAACATGTATAAGTTAACTTGACTTATTTTCTCAATTTTATCAATATATTGAATAAAGTACCCGAAAATATCATACATGTATAAATTTATTTTTATCCTCTTCCCTATGCTTACTATGTCCCCTATATATATTATGATGTCAAAAATAAATAAGACACCATATACGATGTCTGTACTCTTGAGATGCCGGCAAGTGACGGTTCATTTGCCGATATACGTTTCACCTAAAATTTCGGGTTTCGTAGTAGTTATAACATGTATAAGTGCTTCCAACTATCACCTTTTTATATAACATGTATAAGTTAACTTGACTTATTTTCTCAATTTTATCAATATATTGAATAAAGTACCCGAAAATATCATACATGTATAAATTTATTTTTATCCTCTTCCCTATGCTTACTATGTCCCCTATATATATTATGATGTCAAAAATAAATAAGACACCATATACGATGTCTGTACTCTTGAGATGCCGGCAAGTGACGGTTCATTTGCCGATATACGTTTCACCTAAAATTTCGGGTTTCGTAGTAGTTATAACATGTATAAGTGCTTCCAACTATCACCATTTTATATAACATGTATAAGTTAACTTGACTTATTTTCTCAATTTTATCAATATATTGAATAAAGTACCCGAAAATATCATACATGTATAAATTTATTTTTATCCTCTTCCCTATGCTTACTATGTCCCCTATATATATTATGATGTCAAAAATAAATAAGACACCATATACGATGTCTGTACTCTTGAGATGCCGGCAAGTGACGGTTCATTTGCCGATATACGTTTCACCTAAAATTTCGGGTTTCGTAGTAGTTATAACATGTATAAGTGCTTCCAACTATCACCATTTTATATAACATGTATAAGTTAACTTGACTTATTTTCTCAATTTTATCAATATATTGAATAAAGTACCCGAAAATATCATACATGTATAAATTTATTTATATCCTCTTCCCTATGCTTACTATGTCCCCTATATATATTATGATGTCAAAAATAAATAAGACACCATATACGATGTCTGTACTCTTGAGATGCCGGCAAGTGACGGTTCATTTGCCGATATACGTTTCACCTAAAATTTCGGGTTTCGTAGTAGTTATAACATGTATAAGTGCTTCCAACTATCACCTTTTTATATAACATGTATAAGTTAACTTGACTTATTTTCTCAATTTTATCAATATATTGAATAAAGTACCCGAAAATATCATACATGTATAAATTTATTTTTATCCTCTTCCCTATGCTTACTATGTCCCCTATATATATTATGATGTCAAAAATAAATAAGACACCATATACGATGTCTGTACTCTTGAGATGCCGGCAAGTGACGGTTCATTTGCCGATATACGTTTCACCTAAAATTTCGGGTTTCGTAGTAGTTATAACATGTATAAGTGCTTCCAACTATCACCTTTTTATATAACATGTATAAGTTAACTTGACTTATTTTCTCAATTTTATCAATATATTGAATAAAGTACCCGAAAATATCATACATGTATAAATTTATTTTTATCCTCTTCCCTATGCTTACTATGTCCCCTATATATATTATGATGTCAAAAATAAATAAGACACCATATACGATGTCTGTACTCTTGAGATGCCGGCAAGTGACGGTTCATTTGCCGATATACGTTTCACCTAAAATTTCGGGTTTCGTAGTAGTTATAACATGTATAAGTGCTTCCAACTATCACCATTTTATATAACATGTATAAGTTAACTTGACTTATTTTCTCAATTTTATCAATATATTGAATAAAGTACCCGAAAATATCATACATGTATAAATTTATTTATATCCTCTTCCCTATGCTTACTATGTCCCCTATATATATTATGATGTCAAAAATAAATAAGACACCATATACGATGTCTGTACTCTTGAGATGCCGGCAAGTGACGGTTCATTTGCCGATATAACGTTTCACCTAAAATTTCGGGTTTCGTAGTAGTTATAACATGTATAAAGTGCTTCCAACTATCACCTTTTTATATAACATGTATAAGTTAACTTGACTTATTTTCTCAATTTTATCAATATATTGAATAAAGTACCCGAAAATATCATACATGTATAAATTTATTTTTATCCTCTTCCCTATGCTTACTATGTCCCCTATATATATTATGATGTCAAAAATAAATAAGACACCATATACGATGTCTGTACTCTTGAGATGCCGGCAAGTGACGGTTCATTTGCCGATATACGTTTCACCTAAAATTTCGGGTTTCGTAGTAGTTATAACATGTATAAGTGCTTCCAACTATCACCATTTTATATAACATGTATAAGTTAACTTGACTTATTTTCTCAATTTTATCAATATATTGAATAAAGTTACCCGAAAATATCATACATGTATAAATTTATTTTTATCCTCTTCCCTATGCTTACTATGTCCCCTATATATATTATGATGTCAAAAATAAATAAGACACCATATACGATGTCTGTACTCTTGAGATGCCGGCAAGTGACGGTTCATTTGCCGATATACGTTTCACCTAAAATTTCGGGTTTCGTAGTAGTTATAACATGTATAAGTGCTTCCAACTATCACCTTTTTATATAACATGTATAAGTTAACTTGACTTATTTTCTCAATTTTATCAATATATTGAATAAGGTACCCGAAAATATCATACATGTATAAATTTATTTTTATCCTCTTCCCTATGCTTACTATGTCCCCTATATATATTATGATGTCAAAAATAAATAAGACACCATATACGATGTCTGTACTCTTGAGATGCCGGCAAGTGACGGTTCATTTGCCGATATACGTTTCAACCTAAAATTTCGGGTTTAGTAGTAGTTATAACATGTATAAGTGCTTCCAACTATCACCATTTTTATATAACATGTATAAGTTAACTTGACTTATTTTCTCAATTTTATCAATATATTGAATAAAGTACCCGAAAATATCATACATGTATAAATTTATTTTTATCCTCTTCCCTATGCTTACTATGTCCCCTATATATATTATGATGTCAAAAATAAATAAGACACCATATACGATGTCTGTACTCTTGAGATGCCGGCAAGTGACGGTTCATTTGCCGATATACGTTTCACCTAAAATTTCGGGTTTCGTAGTAGTTATAACATGTATAAGTGCTTCCAACTATCACCATTTTATATAACATGTATAAGTTTAACTTGACTTATTTTCTCAATTTTATCAATATATTGAATAAAGTACCCGAAAATATCATACATGTATAAATTTATTTATATCCTCTTCCCTATGCTTACTATGTCCCCTATATATATTGTGATGTCAAAAATAAATAAGACACCATATACGATGTCTGTACTCTTGAGATGCCGGCAAGTGACGGTTCATTTGCCGATATACGTTTCACCTAAAATTTCGGGTTTCGTAGTAGTTATTAACATGTATAAGTGCTTCCAACTATCACCATTTTATATAACATGTATAAGTTAACTTGACTTATTTTCTCAATTTTATCAATATATTGAATAAAGTACCCGAAAATATCATACATGTATAAATTTATTTATATCCTCTTCCCTATGCTTACTATGTCCCCTATATTATGATGTCAAAAATAAATAAGACACCATATACGATGTCTGTACTCTTGAGATGCCGGCAAGTGACGGTTCATTTGCCGATATACGTTTCACCTAAAATTTCGGGTTTCGTAGTAGTTATAACATGTATAAGTGCTTCCAACTATCACCTTTTTATATAACATGTATAAGTTAACTTGACTTATTTTCTCAATTTTATCAATATATTGAATAAAGTACCCGAAAATATCATACATGTATAAATTTATTTATATCCTCTTCCCTATGCTTACTATGTCCCCTATATATATTGTGATGTCAAAAATAAATAAGACACCATATACGATGTCTGTACTCTTGAGATGCCGGCAAGTGACGGTTCATTTGCCGATATACGTTTCACCTAAAATTTCGGGTTTCGTAGTAGTTATAACATGTATAAGTGCTTCCAACTATCACCTTTTTATATAACATGTATAAGTTAACTTGACTTATTTTCTCAATTTTATCAATATATTGAATAAAGTACCCGAAAATATCATACATGTATAAATTTATTTTTATCCTCTTCCCTATGCTTACTATGTCCCCTATATATATTATGATGTCAAAAATAAATAAGACACCATATACGATGTCTGTACTCTTGAGATGCCGGCAAGTGACGGTTCATTTGCCGATATACGTTTCACCTAAAATTTCGGGTTTCGTAGTAGTTATAACATGTATAAGTGCTTCCAACTATCACCATTTTATATAACATGTATAAGTTAACTTGACTTATTTTCTCAATTTTATCAATATATTGAATAAAGTACCCGAAAATATCATACATGTATAAATTTATTTATATCCTCTTCCCTATGCTTACTATGTCCCCTATATATATTGTGATGTCAAAAATAAATAAGACACCATATACGATGTCTGTACTCTTGAGATGCCGGCAAGTGACGGTTCATTTTGCCGATATACGTTTCACCTAAAATTTCGGGTTTCGTAGTAGTTATAACATGTATAAGTGCTTCCAACTATCACCTTTTTATATAACATGTATAAGTTAACTTGACTTATTTTCTCAATTTTATCAATATATTGAATAAAGTACCCGAAAATATCATACATGTATAAATTTATTTTTATCCTCTTCCCTATGCTTACTATGTCCCCTATATATATTATGATGTCAAAAATAAATAAGACACCATATACGATGTCTGTACTCTTGAGATGCCGGCAAGTGACGGTTCATTTGCCGATATACGTTTCACCTAAAATTTCGGGTTTCGTAGTAGTTATAACATGTATAAGTGCTTCCAACTATCACCATTTTATATAACATGTATAAGTTAACTTGACTTATTTTCTCAATTTTATCAATATATTGAATAAAGTACCCGAAAATATCATACATGTATAAATTTATTTATATCCTCTTCCCTATGCTTACTATGTCCCCTATATATATTATGATGTCAAAAATAAATAAGACACCATATACGATGTCTGTACTCTTGAGATGCCGGCAAGTGACGGTTCATTTGCCGATATACGTTTCACCTAAAATTTCGGGTTTCGTAGTAGTTATAACATGTAATAAGTGCTTCCAACTATCACCTTTTTATATAACATGTATAAGTTAACTTGACTTATTTTCTCAATTTTATCAATATATTGAATAAAGTACCCGAAAATATCATACATGTATAAATTTATTTTTATCCTCTTCCCTATGCTTACTATGTCCCCTATATATATTATGATGTCAAAAATAAATAAGACACCATATACGATGTCTGTACTCTTGAGGATGCCGGCAAGTGACGGTTCATTTGCCGATATACGTTTCACCTAAAATTTCGGGTTTCGTAGTAGTTATAACATGTATAAGTGCTTCCAACTATCACCATTTTATATAACATGTATAAGTTAACTTGACTTATTTTCTCAATTTTATCAATATATTGAATAAAGTACCCGAAAATATCATACATGTATAAATTTATTTTTATCCTCTTCCCTATGCTTACTATGTCCCCCTATATATATTATGATGTCAAAAATAAATAAGACACCATATACGATGTCTGTACTCTTGAGATGCCGGCAAGTGACGGTTCATTTGCCGATATACGTTTCACCTAAAATTTCGGGTTTCGTAGTAGTTATAACATGTATAAAGTGCTTCCAACTATCACCTTTTTATATAACATGTATAAGTTAACTTGACTTATTTTCTCAATTTTATCAATATATTGAATAAAGTACCCGAAAATATCATACATGTATAAATTTATTTTTATCCTCTTCCCTATGCTTACTATGTCCCCTATATATATTATGATGTCAAAAATAAATAAGACACCATATACGATGTCTGTACTCTTGAGATGCCGGCAAGTGACGGTTCATTTGCCGATATACGTTTCACCTAAAATTTCGGGTTTCGTAGTAGTTATAACATGTATAAGTGCTTCCAACTATCACCATTTTATATAACATGTATAAGTTAACTTGACTTATTTTCTCAATATTATCAATATATTGAATAAAGTACCCGAAAATATCATACATGTATAAATTTATTTTTATCCTCTTCCCTATGCTTACTATGTCCCCTATATATATTATGATGTCAAAAATAAATAAGACACCATATACGATGTCTGTACTCTTGAGATGCCGGCAAGTGACGGTTCATTTGCCGATATACGTTTCACCTAAAATTTCGGGTTTCGTAGTAGTTATAACATGTATAAGTGCTTCCAACTATCACCATTTTATATAACATGTATAAGTTTAACTTGACTTATTACTCTGAGATAGCGCGT
>JAQOWZ010000603.1:0-28835 GCA_035578165.1 Stenolophus ochropezus | reverse complement strand
ACGCGCTATCTCAGAGTAGTTGTAATAAAGGTGTGCAAGTTTTGACAATATTACAGAAATCTGTTTGTGAATTTAAATGTTTGGTTTTATTTGTTTTTATAAATAAAGTTTCATATATTAGTCTCTTGTAATAATTTTGTTCTTTTTGTAATATTTTGGTGTTTTCGAAATCAAATTTATGTCCTGTGTTGATATGATGTTCGCATAGAGCACTGTGAGAGGGGTTTAATCTTTGACAATTGTAATTGTGTTGGTATAAACGTTTGTTTAAAGGTTGTTTGGTTTCTCCTATGTAAGATAAGTCACAGGCAGAACACTGTACTTCATAAACTACATTTTTTGTTGTGTTATGATTTTCTACGTCTTTTAATTTAGTGTATAAGTTTTTAAAATTATTTGTTGTTGTGTTAACTATTTTAATGTTGTGGTTGTTCAATATATATTTTAAGTTTTGATTAAGAGATGGACAATAAGGAATTTGTACATATTGTGGTTTTATGGAGCTGTCAGTTGAATGTAATAATTGATTTTCTTGTGAATTACAATTGTTGAGTGCATGTAGTCGTTTATTTATATTTTTAGTTATGAACTGCTTTGGGTATCCATTACATTGGAGTATGTCAACGATATATTTGATGTTTTGTTGGTGATATTGCTGATGTGATAATAAAATGGCACGATCTATAAGGGAGGTAATTACACTGATTTTATAATTAATAGGGGTGTGTGAATGAAAATTTAAAAATCTTCCAGAATGTGTCGGTTTACGATACCAGTTGCAAGTATAATGTGTAGAATGTCTGCTAACAGTAACATCAAGAAAATTAATTTTTAAATCAACTTCTTTTTCTATAGTGAATTGTATACGAGGGTGGAAATTATTGACAAAATTTAATAAGAGTTCAATATGTTCATTTTTAATAATAAGGAAACAGTCATCTACATATCGTCTGTAGTGTTGAATATCAAATTTATTATTATTGTTCTGAAGGAATGATTTTTCTAATTTTTGTAGGACTATGTCAGCTAAAACTCCACTAATACTGGATCCTTGGGGAGTGCCGTCGATCTGTTTGTATGTATTATTTTGGAATTGGAAAATTGAAGATTCAAAAATTAATTTTATGCCTTGTATGAATTGTTCTAGATTTATGTCTGTATAATCTGAAATGGAGGGCCATAGTTCTGTAATACATGAAATTACTAGATCTTGTGGTATGGAGGGGAATAAGGAAACAACATCCAATGATATCATGACATATCCGGGTTGTGTAAGTAGAGAGTTAATTTCATTTACAAAACAAAATGAGTTTTTTATGTTAAATTGTGAGTTGGTTACATTTTGTAGAATAGAAGTAAAGTGTTTGGCTAGCTTATATGTAGGAGAGTCAATTGTTGCGGTTATTTGACGTAAAGGTATGTTAGGTTTATGTATTTTTGGAAGCATATATAGTTTACTTACTGTAGGATTTTGTATTATAAGTTCAGGCATTTCAATATTTTTGCAAAATTGTTTACATTTATTATTTATAGCATTTAAATTTGAATTTTTAATTTGTTTGTATGTTTTAGTATCTGATAATATTTCATTTGAACTTTGGTCATAAAATGATTTGTCAAGGATAACAATTTTATTGCCTTTGTCGGCTTTCAAAACAACAATTTGCGGGTTATTTTTAATAAAATGTTGAGTGATTTTAATATTTTCATATAGCTCCAATTCAGCAAAAGATAACTTTTTATGGTTTTTTTCATTATAGTGCGATTGTAAAATACGAATCAAATTGGTTTTCATTTCATGTTTAATGTTGCAATGTAAATCTTTATTATTGTTAATAGTGTACAAAACATTAGTTAGAGTAGTTAGGATTAATTTTTTGTTATCCTTTGGTGTATTGGTTCTATATGAGAATTTAGGTCCTAATGATAAAATAGTTAAAACATTACAGGGTATTTGTGTGTGACTAAGATTAGTAATCCAATTATGGTAATGTTTAGTTAATTCTTTAAAAATACTTGCTTGTTTGTCAATAAGATTTTGTAGTTTCTTTTGTACAATGTTGAAGTGTATATTTTCCAATTCCAAAATAATACATACAAACAGATCGACGGCACTCCCCAAGGATCCAGTATTAGTGGAGTTTTAGCTGACATAGTCCTACAAAAATTAGAAAAATCATTCCTTCAGAACAATAATAATAAATTTGATATTCAACACTACAGACGATATGTAGATGACTGTTTCCTTATTATTAAAAATGAACATATTGAACTCTTATTAAATTTTGTCAATAATTTCCACCCTCGTATACAATTCACTATAGAAAAAGAAGTTGATTTAAAAATTAATTTTCTTGATGTTACTGTTAGCAGACATTCTACACATTATACTTGCAACTGGTATCGTAAACCGACACATTCTGGAAGATTTTTAAATTTTCATTCACACACCCCTATTAATTATAAAATCAGTGTAATTACCTCCCTTATAGATCGTGCCATTTTATTATCACATCAGCAATATCACCAACAAAACATCAAATATATCGTTGACATACTCCAATGTAATGGATACCCAAAGCAGTTCATAACTAAAAATATAAATAAACGACTACATGCACTCAACAATTGTAATTCACAAGAAAATCAATTATTACATTCAACTGACAGCTCCATAAAACCACAATATGTACAAATTCCTTATTGTCCATCTCTTAATCAAAACTTAAAATATATATTGAACAACCACAACATTAAAATAGTTAACACAACAACAAATAATTTTAAAAACTTATACACTAAATTAAAAGACGTAGAAAATCATAACACAACAAAAAATGTAGTTTATGAAGTACAGTGTTCTGCCTGTGACTTATCTTACATAGGAGAAACCAAACAACCTTTAAACAAACGTTTATACCAACACAATTACAATTGTCAAAGATTAAACCCCTCTCACAGTGCTCTATGCGAACATCATATCAACACAGGACATAAATTTGATTTCGAAAACACCAAAATATTACAAAAAGAACAAAATTATTACAAGAGACTAATATATGAAACTTTATTTATAAAAACAAATAAAACCAAACATTTAAATTCACAAACAGATTTCTGTAATATTGTCAAAACTTGCACACCTTTATTACAACTATTTTCCCAATAGATGGCCTTCGTTCAAAACAACATTTGTTAGTGTTTTTATTTTTAAACATTTCTATACTGTATTTTTAATATTTTTTGTAATTCTTATTAGTAACTTATTTCATTGTTAGTTCTAACTTCTTACAATACAGATGTAATATGTAACATGTAACTTTTTTCTTATTATATTTTATATTTATGGTAAGTTTCTGTATTATTACTTATAACTATTATTGTAACAAAATGTATAAAATCTTTTAGCTGATGATGACGGCTGTTATAAGCGTCGAAACGTCCATTTAACAAATTAATAAACAATAATACAAAATTTTCAAAATTTTATTGTTTTATGATCCTGAGCCACAATCACCTTTTCTTACTACATTTCTGGATCACCAGTATTCCTCGCATTTAAAGAAGATTGGCTAAATTCTTCATTTTCATTTATTAACTACCACGTGCGTCAACCAACATGGCTACTTTCCAGTCCGGTTTTTTCTTCAACTTCAGAGCAACGTTTGGAAAACTACAATACAAAATTCTCAAGACCTTCAACATCCTTTACACAAAAAAAGCTAAGTTAGAAAATAGACTATGGTTCCTCAATAGATGCAAGTATTTAAATATTATTCCTAACTTCATTAAAACACCTTCTTTTAATTATACAAGTAGACTTTCACAAAACAAATACCTTACCTACAATATACATTACCAACAAAAACTTCTAAACTTAGAAATAAGTGAAACATACAGCAAAATACATTTAAATAACAAAAAACGGAACAATATTATAATGAAATTATTTACATTACCAATTGAAGTTTACACTTATATAATTTACAATACAAACAAATATTATTACCAAAGAAAAAATATACACTTCAACATTGTACAAAAGAAACTACAAAATCTTATTGACAAACAAGCAAGTATTTTTAAAGAATTAACTAAACATTACCATAATTGGATTACTAATCTTAGTCACACACAAATACCCTGTAATGTTTTAACTATTTTATCATTAGGACCTAAATTCTCATATAGAACCAATACACCAAAGGATAACAAAAAATTAATCCTAACTACTCTAACTAATGTTTTGTACACTATTAACAATAATAAAGATTTACATTGCAACATTAAACATGAAATGAAAACCAATTTGATTCGTATTTTACAATCGCACTATAATGAAAAAAACCATAAAAAGTTATCTTTTGCTGAATTGGAGCTATATGAAAATATTAAAATCACTCAACATTTTATTAAAAATAACCCGCAAATTGTTGTTTTGAAAGCCGACAAAGGCAATAAAATTGTTGTCCTTGACAAATCATTTTATGACCAAAGTTCAAATGAAATATTATCAGATACTAAAACATACAAACAAATTAAAAATTCAAATTTAAATGCTATAAATAATAAATGTAAACAATTTTGCAAAAATATTGAAATGCCTGAACTTATAATACAAAATCCTACAGTAAGTAAACTATATATGCTTCCAAAAATACATAAACCTAACATACCTTTACGTCAAATAACCGCAACAATTGACTCTCCTACATATAAGCTAGCCAAACACTTTACTTCTATTCTACAAAATGTAACCAACTCACAATTTAACATAAAAAACTCATTTTGTTTTGTAAATGAAATTAACTCTCTACTTACACAACCCGGATATGTCATGATATCATTGGATGTTGTTTCCTTATTCCCCTCCATACCACAAGATCTAGTAATTTCATGTATTACAGAACTATGGCCCTCCATTTCAGATTATACAGACATAAATCTAGAACAATTCATACAAGGCATAAAATTAATTTTTGAATCTTCAATTTTCCAATTCCAAAATAATACATACAAACAGATCGACGGCACTCCCCAAGGATCCAGTATTAGTGGAGTTTTAGCTGACATAGTCCTACAAAAATTAGAAAAATCATTCCTTCAGAACAATAATAATAAATTTGATATTCAACACTACAGACGATATGTAGATGACTGTTTCCTTATTATTAAAAATGAACATATTGAACTCTTATTAAATTTTGTCAATAATTTCCACCCTCGTATACAATTCACTATAGAAAAAGAAGTTGATTTAAAAATTAATTTTCTTGATGTTACTGTTAGCAGACATTCTACACATTATACTTGCAACTGGTATCGTAAACCGACACATTCTGGAAGATTTTTAAATTTTCATTCACACACCCCTATTAATTATAAAATCAGTGTAATTACCTCCCTTATAGATCGTGCCATTTTATTATCACATCAGCAATATCACCAACAAAACATCAAATATATCGTTGACATACTCCAATGTAATGGATACCCAAAGCAGTTCATAACTAAAAATATAAATAAACGACTACATGCACTCAACAATTGTAATTCACAAGAAAATCAATTATTACATTCAACTGACAGCTCCATAAAACCACAATATGTACAAATTCCTTATTGTCCATCTCTTAATCAAAACTTAAAATATATATTGAACAACCACAACATTAAAATAGTTAACACAACAACAAATAATTTTAAAAACTTATACACTAAATTAAAAGACGTAGAAAATCATAACACAACAAAAAATGTAGTTTATGAAGTACAGTGTTCTGCCTGTGACTTATCTTACATAGGAGAAACCAAACAACCTTTAAACAAACGTTTATACCAACACAATTACAATTGTCAAAGATTAAACCCCTCTCACAGTGCTCTATGCGAACATCATATCAACACAGGACATAAATTTGATTTCGAAAACACCAAAATATTACAAAAAGAACAAAATTATTACAAGAGACTAATATATGAAACTTTATTTATAAACACAAATAAAACCAAACATTTAAATTCACAAACAGATTTCTGTAATATTGTCAAAACTTGCACACCTTTATTACAACTATTTTCCCAATAGATGGCCTTCGTTCAAAACAACATTTGTTAGTGTTTTTATTTTTAAACATTTCTATACTGTATTTTTAATATTTTTTGTAATTCTTATTAGTAACTTATTTCATTGTTAGTTCTAACTTCTTACAATACAGATGTAATATGTAACATGTAACTTTTTTCTTATTATATTTTATATTTATGGTAAGTTTCTGTATTATTACTTATAACTATTATTGTAACAAAATGTATAAAATCTTTTAGCTGATGATGACGGCTGTTATAAGCGTCGAAACGTCCATTTAACAAATTAATAAACAATAATACAAAATTTTCAAAATTTTATTGTTTTATGATCCTGAGCCACAATCACCTTTTCTTACTACATTTCTGGATCACCACTATTCCTCGCATCAAAAATAGGTAAAATCTGCCTTTTTTTTAGTAAAAAATTATGTAAATATTTGCTTCCGCGCCCGAATTTTATAATTTTTCATCATATTTTATCCATAGTATAGGTCCAAAAGCATGTTTATGAATGTTTTAACAAAAATATCCATTTTAAAAGTAGATAAAATCTGACTTTATTTTTGTAAAAAATCATAAAAATATTTGCTTCCGCGCCCGAATTTTATGATTTTTTATCAATTTTAGCAAAAAGAAAACATTGCAACAAGAAAATTGCTATTTCAAGTGTGGTAGGTATTCTAGAATCCAGCCAATGAAGCTTACAATATACAACGTATTTATCAAAAATAGGTAAAATCTGACTTTTTTTTGTAAAAAATCATATAAATATTTGCTTCCGTGCCCGAATTTTATAATTTTTCATCATATTTTATCCACAGTATAGGTCCAAAAGCATGTTTATGAATGTTTTAACAAAAATATCCATTTCAAGAATAGGTAAAATCTGACTTTATTTTTGTAAAAAATCATATAAATATTTGCTTCCGCGCCCGAATTTTATACTTTTTCATCATATATTAGCTAAAAGACAACATTGCAACAAGAAAATTGCTATTTTAAGTATGTTAGGTATTCTAGAATCCAGCCCATGTAGTTTACAATATACAACGTATTCATCAAAAATAGGTAAAATCTGACTTTTTTTTTGTAAAAAATCATATAAATATTTGCTTCCGTGCCCGAATTTTATAATTTTTTATCATATTTTATCCATAGTATAGGTCCAAAAGCATGTTTATGAATGTTTTAACAAAAATATCCATTTCAAGAATAGGTAAAATCTGACTTTATTTTTGTAAAAAATTATATAAATATTTGCTTCCACGCCCGAATTTTCTGATTTTTCATCATATTTAGCTAAAAGAAAACATTGCAACAAGAAATATGCTATTTTAAGTATGTTAGGTATTATAGAATCCAGCCCTTGTAGCTTAAAATATACAACGTATTCATCAAAAATAGGTAAAATCTGACATTTTTTTGTAAAAAATCATATAAATATTTGTTTCCGCGCCCGAATTTTATAATTTTTTGTCATATTTTATCCACAGTATAGGTCCAAAAGCATGTTTATGAATGTTTTAACAAAAATATCCATTTCAAGAATAGGTAAAATCTGACTTTATTTTTGTAAAAAATCTTATAAATATTTGCTTCCGCGCCCGAATTTAATGTTTATCATCATAATTTAGGTAAAAGAAAACATTGCAACAAGAAAATTGCTATTTCAAGTGTGGTAGGTATTCTAGAATCCAGCCAATGAAGCTTACAATATACAACGTATTCATCAAAAATAGGTAAAATCTGACTTTATTTTTGTAAAAAATTATATAAATATTTGCTTCCGCGCCCGAATTTTATAATTTATCATCATATTTTATCCATAGTATAGGTCCAAAAGCATGTTTATGAATGTTTTAACAAAAATATCCATTTCAAAAATAGGTAAAATCTGACTATATTTTTGTAAAGAATCATATAAATATTTGCTTCCGCGAACGAATTTTATGATTTTTCATCATATTTTAGCTAAAAGAAAACATTGCAACAAGCAAATTGCTATTTCAAATGTGTTAGGTATTCTAGAATCCAGCCCATGTAGCTTACAATATACAACGTATTCATCAAAAATAGGTAAAAACTGACTTTTTTTTGTAAAAAATCATATAAATATTTGCTTCCGCGCCCGAGTTTTATAATTTTTCATCATATTTTATCCACAGTATAGGTCCAAAAGCATGTTTATGAATGTTTTAACAAAAATATCCATTTCAAGAATAGGTAAAATCTGACTTTATTTTTGTAAAAAATCATATAAAAATTTTCTTCCGCGCCCGAATTTTATAATTTTTCATCATAATTTAGGTAAAAGAAAACATTGCAACAAGAAAATTGCTATTTTAAGTATGTTAGGTATTCTAGAATCCAGCCCATGTATCTTACAATATACAACGTATTCATCAAAAATAGGTAAAATCTGACTTTTTTTTTGTAAAAAATCTTATAAATATTTGTGTCCGCGCCCAAATTTTATTTTTTTTTATCATATTTTATCCACAGTATAGGTCCAAAAGCATGTTTACGAATGTTTTAACAATAACATCCATTTCAAGAATAGGTAAAATCTGACTTTATTTTTGTAAAAAATCATATAAATATTTGCTTCCGCGCCCGAATTTTATGATTTTTCATCATAATTTAGGTAAAAAAAAACATTGCAACAAGAAAATTTCTATTTCAAGTGTGTTAGGTATTCTAGAATCCAGCCCATGTAGCTTACAATATACAACGTATTCATCAAAAATAGGTAAAATCTGACTTTTTTTTTGTAAAAAATCATATAAAAATTTGCTTCCGCGGCCGAATTTTATAATTTTTCATCATATTTTATCTACAGTATAGGTCCAAAAGCATGTTTATGAATGTTTTAACAAAAATATCCATTTCAAGAATAGGTAAAATCTGACTTTATTTTTGTAAAAAATCTTATAAATATTTTCTTCCGCGCCCGAATTTAATGTTTATCATCATAATTTAGGTAAAAAAAAACATTGCAACAAGAAAATTGCTATTTCAAGTGTGGTAGGTATTCTAGAATCCAGCCAATGAAGCTTACAATATACAACGTATTCATCAAAAATAGGTAAAATCTGACTTTATTTTTGTAAATAATTATATAAATATTTGCTTCCGCGCCCGAATTTTATAATTTATCATCATATTTTATCCATAGTGTAGGTCCAAAAGCATGTTTATGAATGTTTTAACAAAAATATCTATTTCAAGAATAGGTAAAATCTGTCTTTATTTTTGTAAAAAATCATATAAAAATTTGCTTCCGCGCCCGAATTTTATGATTTTTCATCATAATTTAGCTAAAAGAACACATTGCAACAAGAAAATTGCTATTTCAAGTGTGGTAGGTATTCTAGAATCCAGCCAATGAAGCTTACAATATACAACGTATTCATCAAAAATAGGTAAAATCTGCCTTTTTTTTAGTAAAAAATTATGTAAATATTTGCTTCCGCGCCCGAATTTTATAATTTTTCATCATATTTTATCCATAGTATAGGTCCAAAAGCATGTTTATGAATGTTTTAACAAAAATATCCATTTTAAAAGTAGATAAAATCTGACTTTATTTTTGTAAAAAATCATAAAAATATTTGCTTCCGCGCCCGAATTTTATGATTTTTTATCAATTTTAGCAAAAAGAAAACATTGCAACAAGAAAATTGCTATTTCAAGTGTGGTAGGTATTCTAGAATCCAGCCAATGAAGCTTACAATATACAACGTATTCATCAAAAATAGGTAAAAACTGACTTTTTTTTGTAAAAAATCATATAAATATTTGCTTCCGCGCCCGAGTTTTATAATTTTTCATCATATTTTATCCACAGTATAGGTCCAAAAGCATGTTTATGAATGTTTTAACAAAAATATCCATTTCAAGAATAGGTAAAATCTGACTTTATTTTTGTAAAAAATCATATAAAAATTTTCTTCCGCGCCCGAATTTTATAATTTTTCATCATAATTTAGGTAAAAGAAAACATTGCAACAAGAAAATTGCTATTTTAAGTATGTTAGGTATTCTAGAATCCAGCCCATGTATCTTACAATATACAACGTATTCATCAAAAATAGGTAAAATCTGACTTTTTTTTGTAAAAAATCTTATAAATATTTGTGTCCGCGCCCAAATTTTATAATTTTTGATCATATTTTATCCACAGTATAGGTCCAAAAGCATGTTTATGAATGTTTTAACAAAAATATCCATTTCAAGAATAGGTAAAATCTGAATATATTTTTGTAAAAAATCATATAAATATTTGCTTCCGCGCCCGAATTTAATGTTTATCATCATAATTTAGGTAAAAGAGAACATTGCAACAAGAAAATTGCTATTTCAAGTGTGGTAGGTATTCTAGAATCCAGCCAATGAAGCTTACAATATACAACGTATTCATCAAAAATAGGTAAAATCTGACTTTATTTTTGTAAAAAATTATATAAATATTTGCTTCCGCGCCCGAATTTTATAATTTATCATCATATTTTATCCATAGTATAGGTCCAAAAGCATGTTTATGAATGTTTTAACAAAAATATCCATTTCAAAAATAGGTAAAATCTGACTATATTTTTGTATAGAATCATATAAATATTTGCTTCCGCGCCCGAATTTTATGAATTTTCATCATATTTTAGCTAAAAGAAAACATTGCAACAAGAAAATTGCTATTTCAAATGTGTTAGGTATTCTAGAATCCAGCCCATGTAGCTTACAATATACAACGTATTCATCAAAAATAGGTAAAATCTGACTTTTATTTGTAAAAAATCATATAAATATTTGCTTCCGCGCCCGAATTTTATAATTTTTTATCATATTTTATCCACAGTATAGGTCCAAAAGCATGTTTATAAATGTTTTAACAAAAATATCCATTTCAAGAATAGGTAAAATCTGTAACACGGTCGCTTGGCGGCTGTGTATTTTTGTAAATTTTTGTTAGTGTTGTACTCCAAATGTTAAGGAATGGATAGATTTATGGTGAAGGACGCACATTTTTTACGCCTTCAAGCTTATTGTCAAAGACATAACTGTCCGTTTCCGTAAGTGATGCCCTCGGTGGACATCAATAGTTGGGTCATTTTTAGCATGGTTTGTACTTAGGGGATGAGAAGAGTCGGATAAACATAGGTTGAGAACTTCTGGATTTTTACTATTAAATAGTGTTTAGAAGTTCGAAATCTCTCTCTCTTGTTGTAACATTCGACTGTTGTAGATGTCTTGACTGAATGTCAGACATACCTTGGTATTTCTTAGTGAAATAACCAATTAGTTGTTTTACTGTGTGTAAAGGCTCTCTCTCATCGTGGCGTAAATTTGTAAGTAGTTTTTATTATATTCTGTGTGAATTAATATTGATTTGTAGATCGATGTAAAAAGGTTTTCAAAATTGTTTGTAAATAGAAAAGTAAGAATTTAGAGTTTATATAGAATCTAGTTACGCGTTGTAGTTTATTTGAATTATATAAATGTTTTTGATCGCGGTTGATTATTAAAATTTATATAATTTTGTTATTGTTGGAATATCGTGTTTGATTCAGCCCTTCCTATTCCAACCCTTGTCTTTGTGACGTGGTAGCACAGCGCGTAAGTAAAACTCTGTTATTCAAATATTACTACCCTGCACCAATTTGACCATAATTATAATAAACCGCGTCTGTTATCATTATTATCAGTCCCCTTGTCTGCTTCTATCACGGCAGACTTTTAAATAAATAAATAAAGTGATAGTGGTGGCAGCGACTATCGTTACCCTTGTTTCGTGTAAAAGTTGTTCATTAATATAATTCGTGAATTACTTTTGAGGCAAGTAAAACTCATAAATTTAAATCCCTTGAACGTCAGACGTATCTGTTACATATTTTGGTGGCAAAGCGCTGGGATCTAAATATTTTCTAAAACTAAACCCACTCAAACCAGTAAAGTCTAATTGTGGTCAAATTTGAATAACTCTAATAATTTACTTTGTGTTGTTGTTACGAGTGCAGGTAGTTTTTGTGTCAGTAAAAGCGGGAAAAGTCTCTAACGGTATTTTTTTGTATGGTCACCCTTGAAGTAGTGTCGTTAACCCTAAAGCAGGTACTCGAAAAGAAAATTTGAGATAATAAAATAATTTTTGTAATTATTACGCATTCAGTGATAATAAAGTAATTTAAATATTTAAATATGGCATTAAAATTAGAAACAGTTAGTAGTTTAGCTGGAGCGGTAAATAAAATTCCAGAATTTAGCGGCAATTCAGATATTAGCGTAGAAGAGTTTATTGATAAAGTCGAGATATTTTTCAAAATTAGTAAACAACCGGAGAACAGACAAGTAGCAATTGCAAAATTATGTTTGCGTAAAGATGCTTTGGAATTCGTCAGGAATAATAGTATAATTAAAAATACAAATGATTGGTCAGTTTTTAAAAAGGAATTGTTAAATAGATATGTACAGAAACCACATTTTCTTACAGTAGAAAAAGAGTTTGTAAATTGTTATCAATTAGAGACAGAAAGTGTAATTGAATATGAAATAAAATTAAGATCACTTGCATATAAATTAGTAAATAATAGTGAAGATCCGACAGAAAATGAATTTAATTGTAAATATGTAGAGAAACGGTTATACAATCAGTTTTTATTAGGTCTGTTACCGCGGTTACAACGCGATGTCATCTTAAAAGATCCAAAAACATTAGTAGAAGCGATAGAAATAGCAAAAAGAGTAGAGACTGTAGATAAATTAATGGAGAGTAGCTCAAGTTTAAGTCTTAAATCAACATGTCATAAAAATTTCGAAAATTATCCAGAAAAAGGCAACCCGTATATTTTAAATAAAAATAATGAATATAGTCAAGTTAATGAATTAATAAATAAAGTTACGGAACTTCTACGTGAAGCCGGGAAAAATAAATCTACGTGTAAATACGCAATTAGTGATAGCGAAGATTCGGGTGTAGAAAGTGAAAATGAGACAATAGGACATATAACATATAAAAATAGGTATCGTAGTAAATTGTGCTTCCAATGTCAGAGATTTGGGCATATTTCAAAGCTTTGTAAACAAGCGAAAAATAAATTAAAGTACAAAATTTGTTATAATTGTCGCGAATACGGGCATATCGCGAGTAGTTGTTCACTTAGTGTGAAAAATAAAATTAGAGAAAACAGTACACACGAGAGAGATGCTAAACAACAGTGCGAGAGAAACATCCCAGAACATACGGTCAGTGGAGATAGTATGCGCGGGAAAAATAAGGCGCGAACGACCGTATGGAGTAGAAGGCTTCATCAGGAAGAAGATGACCGGCAAAAGCTTGGTTCAGGAGCTGAGCTGAGCAACGCAGATGCTGGACGAGCCAACACCGCAAAACGTATTCAAAAGAAAGTGCGTTTTGTTGGTGTGGAGGAACCCGAAGACTTGGATGCGATTTCTGTGGTGAAATCAGAGAAAGAAGACCAGCACGCACACGACATCTTTGTGAACCGTGACAAGACGGTAGGTATGTGCACTGGCAATAAATATTACAAGGGTTTTGGTTCTGGGATAGGTAGCAACAGAAGACGCAAGGAATATCGAGAGGAGCAAGCCGAAGTACCTGAAGACGTCAGGAAGGGCAAGCCGACACCATTCAAGGAGGAAGTGGAACAATGGCGACCGCAATCGCAACCAGCAGGTATCCTAGCGGACTTCAAGAGAGCAGAGCTAGTCGAGTGGCCGAGGAACAGCAAGGTTTAGGCGCGAACTTCGTGAAACGAAAAGCGTCGAGGAATAAAATTCCAGGTAGCTCTTTAAATATATAATTAGTGTGAATGAGTAAACTTAAGAAATTAAATTGAGGAAAACTAAAGTAATAAAGTTGAGTTCTTTGTGATTTCGAAAATTAAATGCAGGTTGTAAGAATGGTTGAAATCGATTACTTAGTGTTTCGATAAATCAAAATTATTATAAATATATTGTGAATTTGGCTGGAATGAAAGTACTGAGTGTACTATTGAGTAGCGTTGCTTGTTGGGACACATATCTGCCGGAGACATTTTGTTACAGTTGTTCTTTGTGAACACTCCTATGCTGCTGGATGGCGGATGCGTGGACGCGGGAAGGCTGGCGTCACCTCCAGGTCGAGTCAAGACGGGCTAGGAGTTGAGGTGGAGTTCCAACAAGATCCCCATTGGACATTGGACATTCCAACTCAAAGAAGTGGATTCATCGTCCAGCGCGGAAGTTAATAAATTATATTTCCTTCAGAAATGTAATTTATTTTAAGGGGAAAGGGAAAGTTGTAACACGGTCGCTTGGCGGCTGTGTATTTTTGTAAATTTTTGTTAGTGTTGTACTCCAAATGTTAAGGAATGGATAGATTTATGGTGAAGGACGCACATTTTTTACGCCTTCAAGCTTATTGTCAAAGACATAACTGTCCGTTTCCGTAAGTGATGCCCTCGGTGGACATCAATAGTTGGGTCATTTTTAGCATGGTTTGTACTTAGGGGATGAGAAGAGTCGGATAAACATAGGTTGAGAACTTCTGGATTTTTACTATTAAATAGTGTTTAGAAGTTCGAAATCTCTCTCTCTTGTTGTAACATTCGACTGTTGTAGATGTCTTGACTGAATGTCAGACATACCTTGGTATTTCTTAGTGAAATAACCAATTAGTTGCTTTACTGTGTGTAAAGGCTCTCTCTCATCGTGGTGTAAATTTGTAAGTAGTTTTTATTATATTCTGTGTGAATTAATATTGATTTGTAGATCGATGTAAAAAGGTTTTCAAAATTGTTTGTAAATAGAAAAGTAAGAATTTAGAGTTTATATAGAATCTAGTTACGCGTTGTAGTTTATTTAAATTATATAAATGTTTTTGATCGCGGTTGATTATTAAAATTTATATAATTTTGTTATTGGTGGAATATCGTGTTTGATTCAGCCCTTCCTATTCCAACCCTTGTCTTTGTGACGTGGTAGCACAGCGCGTAAGTAAAACTCTGTTATTCAAATATTACTACCCTGCACCAATTTGACCATAATTATAATAAACCGCGTCTGTTATCATTATTATCATTCCCCTTGTCTGCTTCTATCACGGCAGACTTTTAAATAAATAAATAAAGTGATAGTGGTGGCAGCGACTATCGTTACCCTTGTTTCGTGTAAAAGTTGTTCATTAATATAATTCGTGAATTACTTTTGAGGCAAGTAAAACTCATAAATTTAAATCCCTTGAACGTCAGACGTATCTGTTACAAATCTGACATTAGTTTTGTAAAAAATCATATAAATATTTGCTTCCGCGCCCGAATTTTATGATTTTTCATCATAATTTAGTTAAAAGAAAACATTGCAACAAGAAAATTGCTATTTTAAGTATGTTAGGTATTCTAGAATCCAGCCCATGTAGTTTACAATATACAACGTATTCATCAAAAAAAAATAAAATCTGCCTTTTTTTTGTAAAAAATCATATAAATATTTGCTTCCGTGCCCGAATTTTATTTTTTTTTTATCATATTTTAACCACAGTATAGGTCCAAAAGCATGTTTACGAATGTTTTAACAATAACATCCATTTCAAGAATAGGTAAAATCTGACTTTATTTTTGTAAAAAATCATATAAATATTTGCTTCCGCGCCCGAATTTTATGATTTTTCATCATAATTTAGGTAAAAGAAAACATTGCAACAAGAAAATTTCTATTTCAAGTGTGTTAGGTATTCTAGAATCCAGCCCATGTAGCTTACAATATACAACGTATTCATCAAAAAAAGGTAAAATCTGACTTTATTTTTGTAAAAAATCTTATAAATATTTGCTTCCGCGCCCGAATTTAATGTTTATCATCATAATTTAGGTAAAAGAAAACATTGGAACAAGAAAATTGCTATTTCAAGTGTGGTAGGTAATCTAGAATCCAGCCAATGAAGCTTACAATATACAACGTATTCATCAGAAATAGGTAAAATCTGACTTTATTTTAGTAAAAAATTATATAAATATTTGCTTCCGCGCCCGAATTTTATAATTTATCATCATATTTTATCCATAGTATAGGTCCAAAAGCATGTTTATGAATGTTTTAACAAAAATATCCATTTCAAAAATAGGTAAAATCTGACTATATTATTGTAAAGAATCATATAAATATTTGCTTCCGCGCCCGAATTTTATGATTTTTCATCATATTTTAGCTAAAAGAAAACATTGCAACAAGCAAATTGCTATTTAAAATGTGTTAGGTATTCTAGAATCCAGCCCATGTAGCTTACAATATACATCGTATTCATCAAAAATAGGTAAAATCTGACTTTTTTTTGTAAAAAATCATATAAATATTTGCTTCCGCGCCCGAATTTTATTTTTTTTTATCATATTTTATCCACAGTATAGGTCCAAAAGCATGTTTACGAATGTTTTAACAAAAACATCCATTTCAAGAATAGGTAAAATCTGACTTTATTTTTGTAAAAAATCATATAAATATTTGCTTCCGCGCCCGAATTTTATACTTTTTCATCATATATTAGCTAAAAGACAACATTGCAACAAGAAATTTGCTATTGTAAGTATGTTAGGTATTCTAGAATCCAGCCCATGTAGTTTTACAATATACAACGTATTCATCAAAAATAGGTAAAAATCTGACTTTTTTTTTGTAAAAAATCATATAAATATTTGCTTCCGTGCCCGAATTTTATAATTTTTTATCATATTTTATCCATAGTATAGGTCCAAAAGCATGTTTATGAATGTTTTAACAAAAATATCCATTTCAAGAATAGGTAAAATCTGACTTTATTTTTGTAAAAAATTATATAAATATTTGCTTCCACGCCCGAATTTTCTGATTTTTCATCATATTTAGCTAAAAGAAAACATTGCAACAAGAAATATGCTATTTTAAGTATGTTAGGTATTTATAGAAATCCAGCCCTTGTAGCTTAAAATATACAACGTATTCATCAAAAATAGGTAAAATCTGACATTTTTTTGTAAAAAATCATATAAATATTTGTTTCCGCGCCCGAATTTTATAATTTTTTGTCATATTTATCCACAGTATAGGTCCAAAAGCATGTTTATGAATGTTTTAACAAAAATATCCATTTCAAGAATAGGTAAAATCTGACTTCATTTTTGTAAAAAATCTTATAAATATTCCGCGCCCGAATTTAATGTTTATCATCATAATTTAGGTAAAAGAAAACATTGCAACAAGAAAATTGCTATTTCAAGTGTGGTAGGTAATCTAGAATCCAGCCAATGAAGCTTACAATATACAACGTATTCATCAAAAATAGGTAAAATCTGACTTTTTTTTTGTAAATAAATCATATGAAAATTTGCTTCCGCGGCCGAATTTTATAATTTTTCATCATATATTATCCATAGTATAAGTCCAAAAGCATGTTTTATGAATGTTTTAACAAAAATATCCATTTCAAAAATAGGTAAAATCTGACTATATTATTGTAAAGAATCATATAAATATTTGCTTCCGCGCCCGAATTTTATGATTTTTCATCATATTTTAGCTAAAAGAAAACATTGCAACAAGAAAATTGCTATTTCAAATTTGTTAGGTATTCTAGAATCCAGCCCATATAGCTTACAATATACAACGTATTCATCAAAAATAGGTAAAATCTGCATTTTTTTTGTAAAAAATCATATAAATATTTGCTTCCGCGCCCGAATTTTTTTTTTTTTATCATATTTTATCCACAGTATAGGTCCAAAAGCATGTTTACGAATGTTTTAACAATAACATCCATTTCAAGAATAGGTAAAATCTGACTTTATTTTTGTAAAAAATCATATAAATATTTGCTTCCGCGCCCGAATTTTATTATTTTTCATCATAATTTAGGTAAAAGAAAACATTGCAACAAGAAAATTTCTATTTCAAGTGTGTTAGGTATTCTAGAATCCAGCCCATGTAGCTTACAATATACAACGTATTCATCAAAAATAGGTAAAATCTGACTTTTTTTTTGTAAAAAATCATATAAAAATTTGCTTCCGCGGCCGAATTTTATAATTTTTCATCATATTTTATCTACAGTATAGGTCCAAAATCATGTTTATGAATGTTTTAACAAAAATATCCATTTCAAGAATAGGTAAAATCTGACTTTATTTTTGTAAAAAATCATATAAATATTTGCTTCCGCGCCCGAATTTTATGATTTTTCATCATAATTTAGGTAAAAGAAAACATTGCAACAAGAAAATTGCTATTTCAAGTGTGGTAGGTATTCTAGAATCCAGCCAATGAAGCTTACAATATACAACGTATTCATCAAAAATAGGTAAAATCTGACTTTATTTTTGTAAAAAATCTTATAAATATTTGCTTCCGCGCCCGAATTTAATGTTTATCATCATAATTTAGGTAAAAGAAAACATTGGAACAAGAAAATTGCTATTTCAAGTGTGGTAGGTAATCTAGAATCCAGCCAATGAAGCTTACAATATACAACGTATTCATCAGAAATAGGTAAAATCTGACTTTATTTTAGTAAAAAATTATATAAATATTTGCTTCCGCGCCCGAATTTTATAATTTATCATCATATTTTATCCATAGTATAGGTCCAAAAGCATGTTTATGAATGTTTTATAACAAAAAATATCCATTTCAAAAATAGGTAAAATCTGACTATATTATTGTAAAGAATCATATAAATATTTGCTTCCGCGCCCGAATTTTATGATTTTTCATCATATTTTAGTTAAAAGAAAACATTGCAACAAGCAAATTGCTATTTAAAATGTGTTAGGTATTCTAGAATCCAGCCCATGTAGCTTACAATATACATCGTATTCATCAAAAATAGGTAAAATCTGACTTTTTTTTGTAAAAAATCATATAAATATTTGCTTCCGCGCCTGAATTTTATTTTTTTTATCATATTTTATCCACAGTATAGGTCCAAAAGCATGTTTACGAATGTTTTAACAAAAACATCCATTTCAAGAAAAGGTAAAATCTGACTTTATTTTTGTAAAAAATCATAAATATTTGCTTCCGCGCCCGAATTTTATGATATTTCATCATAATTTAGGTAAAATAAAACAATGCAACTAGAAAATTTCTATTTCAAGTGTGTTAGGTATTCTAGAATCCAGCCCATGTAGCTTACAATATACAACGTATTCATCAAAAATAGGTAAAATCTGACTTTTTTTTTGTAAAAAATCATATGAAAATTTGCTTCCGCGGCCGAATTTTATAATTTTTCATCATATTTTATCCATAGTATAAGTCCAAATGCATGTTTATGAATGTTTTAACAAAAATATCCATTTCAAAAATAGGTAAAATCTGACTATATTATTGTAAAGAATCATATAAATATTTGCTTCCGCGCCCGAATTTTATGATTTTTCATCATATTTAAGCTAAAAGAAAACATTGCAACAAGAAAATTGCTATTTCAAATGTGTTAGGTATTTTAGAATCCAGCCCATGTAGCTTACAATATACAACGTATTCATCAAAAATAGGTAAAATCTGCCTTTTTTTTGTAAAAAATCATATAAATATTTGCTTCCGCGCCCGAATTTTATTTTTTTTTATCATATTTTATCCACAGTATAGGTCCAAAAGCATGTTTACGAATGTTTTAACAAAAACATCCATTTCAAGAATAGGTAAAATCTGACTTTATTTTTGTAAAAAATCATATAAATATTTGCTTCCGCTCCCGAATTTTTTGATTTTTCATCATAATTTAGGTAAAAGAAAACATTGCAACAAGAAAATTTCTATTTCAAGTGTGTTAGGTATTCTAGAATCCAGCCCATGTAGCTTACAATATACAACGTATTCATCAAAAATAGGTAAAATCTGATTTTTTTTTGTAAAAAATCATATAAAAATTTGCTTCCGCGGCCGAATTTTATAATTTTTCATCATATTTTATCTACAGTATAGGTCCAAAAGCATGTTTATGAATGTTTTAACAAAAATATCCATTTCAAGAATAGGTAAAATCTGACTTTATTTTTGTAAAAAATCATATAAATATTTGCTTCCGCGCCCGAATTTTATGATTTTTCATCATAATTTAGGTAAAAGAAAACATTGCAACAAGAAAATTGCTATTTCAAGTGTGGTAGTTATTCTAGAATCCAGCCAATGAAGCTTACAATATACAACGTATTCATCAAAAATAGGTAAAATCTGACTTTATTTTTGTAAAAAATTATATAAATATTTGCTTCCGCGCCCGAATTTTATAATTTTTCATCATATTTTATCCATAGTATAGGTCCAAAAGCATGTTTAAGGAAGTTTTAACAAAATATCCATTTCAAAAATAGATAAAATAAAATAATTTAGGTAAAAGAAAACATTGCAACAAGAAAATTGCTATTTCAATTGTGTTAGGTATTCTAAAATCCAGCCCATGTAGCTTACAATATACAACGTATTCTTCAAAAATAGGTAAAATCTGACTCTATTTTGTAAAAAATCATATAAATATTTGCTTCCGCGCCCGAATTTTATAATTTTTCATCATATTTTATCCACAGTATAGGTCCAAAAGCATGTTCATGAATGTTTTAACAACAACATCTATTTCAAGAATAGGTAAAATCTGACTTTATTTTTGTAAAAAAATCATATAAATATTTGCTTCCGCGCCCGAATTTTATGATTTTTTATCATAATTTAGGTAAAAGAAAACAGTGCAACAAGAAAATTGCTATTTCAAGTATGGTAGGTATTCTAGAATCCAGCCAATGAAGCTTACAATATACAACATATTCATCAAAAATAGGTAAAATCTGACTTTATTTTAGTAAAAAATTATGTAAATATTTGCTTCCGCGCCCGAAATTTATAATTTTTCATCATATTTTATCCATAGTATAGGTCCAAAAGCATGTTTATGAATGTTTTAACAAAATATCCATTTCAAAAATAGATAAAATCTGACTTTATTTTTGTAAAAAATCATATAAATATTTGCTTCCGCGCCCGAATTTTATAATTTTTCATCATATTTTAGCTAAAAAAAACATTGCAACAAGAAATTTGCTATTTTAAGTATGTTAGGTATTCTAGAATCCAGCCCATGTAGCTTACAATATACACGTATTCATCAAAAATAGGTAAAATCTGACTTTTTTTTGTAAAAAATCATATAAATATTTGCTTCCGCACCCGAATTTTATAAATTTTCATCATATTTTATCCACAGTATAGGTCCATAAGCATGTTTATGAATGTTTTAACAAAAATATCCATTTCAAGAATAGGTAAAATCAGACTTTATATTTGTAAAAAATCATATAAATATTTGCTTCCGCGCCCGAATTTTATGAATTTTTATCATAATTTAGAGAAAAGAAAACATTGCAACAAGAAAATTGCTATTTCAAGTGTGTCAGGTATTCTAGAATCCAGCCCATGTAGCTTACAATATACAACGTATTCATCAAAAATAGGTAAAATCTGACTTGTTTTTTGTAAAAAATCATATAAATATTTGCTTCCGCGCCCGAATTTTATAATTTTTCATCATATTTTATCCACAGTATAGGTCCAAAAGCATGTTTATGAATGTTTTAACAAAAATATCCATTTCAAGAATAGGTAAAATCTGACATTATTTTTGTAAAAATTATATAAATATTTGCTTCCGCGCCCGAATTTTCTGATTTTTCATCATATTTTACCTAAAAGAAAACATTGCAACAAGAAAATTGCTATTTCAAGTGTGTTAGGTATTCTAGAATCCAGCCCATGTAGCTTACAATATACAACGTATTCATCTTAAATAGGTAAAATCTGACTTCTTTTTTGTAAGAAATCATATAAATATTTGCTTCCGCGCCCGAATTGTATAATTTTCTATCATATTTTATCCACAGTATAGGTCCAAAAGCATGTTTATGAATGTTTTAACAAAAATATCCATTTCAAGAATAGGTAAAATCTGACTTTATTTTTGTAAAAAATCATATAAATATTTGCTTCCGCGCCCGAATTTTATGAATTTTCATCATAATTTAGGTAAAAGAAAAGATTGCAACAAGAAAATTGCTATTTCAAGTGTGGTAGGTATTCTGAAATCCAGCCAATGAAGCTTACAATATACAACGTATTCATCAAAAATAGGTAAAATCTGACTTTATTTTTGTAAAAAATCATATAAATATTTGCTTCCGCGCCCGAATTTTATAATTTTTCATCATATTTTATCCACAGTATAGGTCCAAAAGCATGTTTATGAATGTTTTAACAAAAATATCCATTTCAAGAATAGGTAAAATCTGACATTATTTTTGTAAAAAATTATATAAATATTTGCTTCCGCGCCCGAATTTTCTGATTTTTCATCATATTTTACCTAAAAGAAAACATTGCAACAGAAAATTGCTATTTCAAGTGTGTTAGGTATTCTAGAATCCAGCCAATGTAGCTTAAAATATACAACGTATTCATCAAATATATGTAAAATCTGACTTTATTTTTGTAAAAAATCATAAGTATTTGCTTCCGCGCCCGCATTTTATAATTTTTTATCATATTTTATTCACAGTATAGGTCCAAAAGCATGTTTATGAATGTTTTAACAACAATATCCATTTCAAGAATAGGTAAAATCTGACTTTATTTTTGTAAAAAATCATATAAATATTTGCTTCCGCGCCCGAATTTTATGATTTTTCATCATATTTTAGCTAAAAGAAAACATTGCAACAAGAAAATTGCTATTTCAAATGTGTTAGATATTCTAGAATCCAGCCCATGTAGCTTACAATATACAACGTATTCATCAAATATAGGTAAAATCTGACTTTTTTTTTGTAAAAAATCATATAAATATTTGCTTCCGCGCCCGAATTTTATAATTTTTCATCATATTTTATCCACAGTATAGGTCCAAAAGCATGTTTATGAATGTTTTAACAAAAATATCCATTTCAAGAATAGGTAAAATCTGACTTTATTTTTGTAAAAAATCATATAAATATTTACTTCCGCGCCCGAATTTAATGATTTTTCATCATAATTTAGGTAAACGAAAACTTTGCAACAAGAAAATTGCTATTTCATGTGTGGTAGGTATTCTAGAATCCAGCCCATGTAGCTTACAATATACAACGTATTCATCAAAAATAGGTAAAATCTGACTTTTTTTTTGTAAAAAATCATATATATATTTGTTTGCGCGCCCAAATTTTATAAATTTTCATCATATTTTATCCACAGTATAGGTCCATAAGCATGTTTATGAATGTTTTAACAAAAATATCCATTTCAAGAATAGGTAAAATCAGACTTTATATTTGTAAAAAATCATATAAATATTTGCTTCCGCGCCCGAATTTTATGAATTTTCATCATAATTTAGGTAAAAGAAAACATTGCAACAAGAAAATTGCTATTTCAAGTGTGTCAGGTATTCTAGAATCCAGCCCATGTAGCTTACAATATACAACGTATTCATCAAAAATAGGTAAAATCTGACTTTTTTTTTGTAAAAAATCATATAAATATTTGCTTCCGCGCCCGACTTTTATAATTTTTCATCATATTTTATCCACAGTATAGTTCCAAAAGCATGTTTATGAATGTTTTAACAAAAATATCCATTTCAAGAATAGGTAAAATCTGACTTTATTTTTGTAAAAAATCATATAAATATTTGCTTCCGCGCCCGAATTTTATGATTTTTCATCATAATTTAGGTAAAAGAAAAGATTGCAACAAGAAAATTGCTATTTCAAGTGTGGTAGGTATTCTGAAATCCAGCCAATGAAGCTTACAATATACAACGTATTCATCAAAAATAGATAAAATCTGACTTTATTTTAGTAAAAAATTATGTAAATATTTGCTTCCGCGCCCGAATTTTATAATTTTTCTTCATATTTTAGCTAAAAGAAAACATTGCAACAAGAAAATTGCTATTTTAAGTATGTTAGGTATTCCAGAATGTAGCCCATGTAGCTTACAATATACAACGTATTCATCAAAAGTAGGTAAAATCTGACTTTTTTTTGTAAAAAATCATATAAAAAATTTGCTTTCGCGCCCGAATTTTATAAATTTTCATCATATTTTATCCACAGTAAAGGTCCAAAAGCATGATTATGAACGTTTTAACAAAAATATCCATTTTAAGAATAGGTAAAATCTGACTTTATTTTTGTAAAAAATCATATAAATATTTGCTTCTGCGCCCGAATTTTATGATTTTTTATCATAATTTAGGTAAAAGAAAACATTGCAACAAGAAAATTTGCTATTTCAAGTGTGTTAGGTATTCTAGAATCCAGCCCATGTAGCTTACAATATACAACGTATTCATCAAAAATAGGTAAAATCTGACTTGTTTTTTGTAAAAAATCATATAAATATTTGCTTCCGCGCCCGAATTTTATAATTTTTCATCATATTTTATCCACAGTATAGGTCCAAAAGCATGTTTATGAATGTTTTAACAAAAATATCCATTTCAAGAATTGGTAAAATCTGACATTATTTTTGTAAAAAATTATATAAATATTTGCTTCCGCGCCCGAATTTTCTGATTTTTCATCATATTTTACCTAAACGAAAACATTGCAACAAGAAAATTGCTATTTCAAGTGTGTTTGGTATTCTAGAATCCAGCCAATGTAGCTTAAAATATACAACGTATTCATCAAATATATGTAAAATCTGACTTTATTTTTGTAAAAAATCATAAGTATTTGCTTCCTCGCCCGCATTTTATAATTTTTCAGCATATTTTATTCACAGTATAGGTCCAAAAGCATGTTTATGAATGTTTTAACAAAATATCCATTTCAAAAATAGATAAAATCTGACTTTATTTTTGTAAAAAATCATATAAATATTTGCTTCCGCGTCCGAATTTTATGATTTTTCATCATATTTTAGCTAAAAGAAAACATTGCAACAAGAAAATTGCTATTTCAAATGTGTTAGATATTCTAGAATCCAGCCCATGTAGCTTACAATATACAACGTATTCATCAAATATAGGTAAAATCTGACTTTTTTTTTGTAAAAAATCATATAAATATTTGCTTCCGCGCCCGAATTTTATAATTTTTCATCATATTTTATCCACAGTATAGGTCCAAAAGCATGTTTATGAATGTTTTAACAAAAATATCCATTTCAAGAATAGGTAAAATCTGACTTTATTTTTGTAAAAAATCATATAAATATTTACTTCCGCGCCCGAATTTAATGATTTTTCATCATAATTTAGGTAAACGAAAACATTGCAACAAGAAAATTGCTATTTCAAGTGTGGTAGGTATTCTAGAATCCAGCCCATATAGCTTACAATATACAACGTATTCATCAAAAATAGGTAAAATCTGACTTTTTTTTGTAAAAAATCATATATATATTTGTTTGCGCGCCCAAATTTTATAAATTTTCATCATATTTTATCCACAGTATAGGTCCATAAGCATGTTTATGAATGTTTTAACAAAAATATCCATTTCAAGAATAGGTAAAATCAGACTTTATATTTGTAAAAAAATCATATAAATATTTGCTTCCGCGCCCGAATTTTATGAATTTTCATCATAATTTAGGTAAAAGAAAACATTGCAACAAGAAAATTGCTATTTCAAGTGTGTCAGGTATTCTAGAATCCAGCCCATGTAGCTTACAATATACAACGTATTCATCAAAAATAGGTAAAATCTGACTTTTTTTTTGTAAAAAATCATATAAATATTTGCTTCCGCGCCCGAATTTTTATAATTTTTCATCATATTTTATCCACAGTATAGTTCCAAAAGCATGTTTATGAATGTTTTAACAAAAATATCCATTTCAAGAATAGGTAAAATCTGACTTTATTTTTGTAAAAAATCATATAAATATTTGCTTCCGCGCCCGAATTTTATGATTTTTGATCATAATTTAGGTAAAAGAAAACATTGCAACAAGAAAATTGCTATTTCAAGTGTGGTAGGTATTCTAGCATCCAGCCAATGAAGCTTACAATATACAACGTATTCATCAAAAATAGATAAAATCTGACTTTATTTTAGTAAAAAATTATGTAAATATTTGCTTCCGCGCCCGAATTTTATAATTTTTCTTCATATTTTAGCTAAAACAAAACATTGCAACAAGAAAATTGCTATTTTAAGTATGTTAGGTATTCCAGAATGTAGCCCATGTAGCTTACAATATACAACGTATTCATCAAAAGTAGGTAAAATCTGACTTTTTTTTGTAAAAAGTCATATAAAAATTTGCTTTCGCGCCCGAATTTTATAAATTTTCATCATATTTTATCCACAGTAAAGGTACAAAAGCATGATTATGAACGTTTTAACAAAAATATCCATTTTAAGAATAGGTAAAATCTGACTTTATTTTTGTAAAAAATCATATAAATATTTGCTTCTGCGCCCGAATTTTATGATTTTTTATCATAATTTAGGTAAAAGAAAACATTGCAACAAGAAAATTTGCTATTTCAAGTGTGTTAGGTATTCTAGAATCCAGCCCATGTAGCTTACAATATACAACGTATTCATCAAAAATAGGTAAAATCTGACTTTTTTTTGTAAAAAATCATATAAATATTTGCTTCCGCGCCCGAATTTTATAATTTTTCATCTTATTTTATCCATAGTATAGGTCCAAAAGCATGTTTATGAATGTTTTAACAACAATATCCATTTCAAGAATAGGTAAAATCTGACTTTATTTTTGTAAAAAATCATATAAATATTTGCTTCCGCGCCCGAATTTTATTTTTTCATCATAATTTAGGTAAAAGAAAACATTGCAACAAGAAAATTGCTATTTCAAGTGTAATAGGTATTCAAGCATCCAGCCAATGAAGCTTACAATATACAACGTATTCATCAAAAATAGATAAAATCTGACTTTATTTTAGTAAAAAATTATGTAAATATTTGTTTCCGCGCCCGAATTTTATAATTTTTCTTCATATTTTAGCTAAAAGAAAACATTGCAACAAAAAAATTGCTATTTTAAGTATGTTAGGTATTCCAGAATGTAGCCCATGTAGCTTACAATATACAACGTATTCATCAAAAGTAGGTAAAATCTGACTTTTTTTTGTAAAAAATCATATAAAAATTTGCTTTCGCGCCCGAATTTTATAAATTTTCATCATATTTTATCCACAGTAAAGGTCCAAAAGCATGATTATGAACGTTTTACAAAAATATCCATTTTAAGAATAGGTAAAATCTGACTTTATTTTTGAAAAAATCATATAAATATTTGCTTCTGCGCCCGAATTTTATGATTTTTTATCATAATTTAGGTAAAAGAAAACATTGCAACAAGAAAATTTGCTATTTCAAGTGTGTTAGGTATTCTAGAATCCAGCCCATGTAGCTTACAATATACAACGTATTCATCAAAAATAGGAAAAATCTGACTTTTTTTTGTAAAAAATCATATAAATATTTGCTTCCGCGCCCGAATTTTATAATTTTTCATCTTATTTTATCCATAGTATAGGTCCAAAAGCATGTTTATGATGTTTTAACAACAATATCCATTTCAAGAATAGGTAAAATCTGACTTTATTTTTGTAAAAAATCATATAAATATTTGCTTCCGCGCCCGAATTTTATGATTTTTCATCATAATTTAGGTAAAAGAAAACATTGCAACAAGAAAATTGCTATTTTTAATATGTTAGTTATTCTAGAATCTAGCCCATGTAGCTTACAATATACAACGTATTCTTCAAAAATAGGTAAAATCTGACTTTTTTTTGTAAAAAATCATATAAATATTTGCTTCCGCGTCCGAATTTTATAATTTTTCATCATATTTTATCCACAGTATAGTTCCAAAAGCATGTTTATGAATGTTTTAACAAAAATATCCATTTCAAGAATAGGTAAAATCTGACTTTATTTTTGTAAAAAATCATATAAATATTTGCTTCCTTGCCCGAATTTTATGATTTTTCATCATAATTTAGGTAAAAGAAAACATTGCAACAAGAAAATTTGCTATTTCAAGTGTGTTAGGTATTCTAGAATCCAACCCATGTAGCTTACAATATACAACAAATTCATCAAAAATAGGTAAAATCTGACTTTTTTTTTGTAAAAAATTATATAAATATATGCTTTCGCGCCCGAATTTTATGATTTTTCATCATAATTTAGGTAAAAGAAAACATTGCAACAAGAAAATTGCTATTTCAAATGTGTTAGGTATTCTAGAATCCAGCCCATGTAGCTTACAATATACAACGTATTCATCCAAAATAGGTAAAATCTGACTTTATTTTTGTAAAAAATAATATAAATATTTGCTTCCGCGCCCGAATTTTATAATTTATCATCATATTTTAGTTAAAAGAAAACATTGCAACAAGAAAATTGCTATTTCAAGTATGGTAGGTATTCTAGAATCCAGCCAATGAAGCTTACAATATACAACGTATTCATCAAAAATAGGTAAAATCTGACTTTATTTTTGTAAAAAACTATATAAATATTTGCTTCCGCGCCCGAATTTTATAATTTATCATCATATTTTGTCCATAGTATAGGTCCAAAAGCATGTTTATGAATGTTTTAACAAAATATCCATTCCAAAAATAGGTAAAATCTGACAATATTTTTGTAAAAAATCATATAAATATTTGCTTCCGCGCCCGAATTTTTTGATTTTTCATCATATTTTAGCTAAAAGAAAACATTGCAACAAGAAAATTGCTATTTCAAATGTGTTAA
>JAQOWZ010000602.1:0-28948 GCA_035578165.1 Stenolophus ochropezus | reverse complement strand
GCGCCCGAATTTTATGATTTTTTATCATATTTTAGCTAAAAGAAAATATTGCAACAAGAAAATTGCTATTTCAAGTGTGGCAGGTATTCCAGAATCCAGCAAATGAAGCTTACAATATACAACGTATTCATTAAAAATAGGTCAAATCTGACTTTATTTTTGTAAAAATCATATAAATATTTGCTTCCGCGCCCGAATTTTATAAATTTTCATCATATTTTATCCATAGTATAGGTCCAAAAGCATGTTTATGAATGTTTTTACAAAAATATCCATTTTAAGATAGGTAAAATCTGACTTTATTTTTGTAAAAAATGATATAAATATTTGCTTCCGCCCCCGAATTTTATGATTTTTCATCATATTTTAGCTAAAAGAAAACATTGCAACAAGAAAATTGCTATTTCAAGTGTGGTAGGTATTCTAGAATCCAGCCCATTTAGCTTACAATATACAACGTATTCATCAAGAATAGGTTAAATCTGACTTTATTTTTATAAAAAATGGTATAAATATTTGCTTCCGCGCCCGAATTTTATAATTTTTTATCATATTTTAGCTAAGAGAAAACATTGCAACAAGAAAATTGCTATTTCAAGTGTGGTAGGTATTCTAGAATCTAGCCCATGTAGCTTACAATATTCAACGTATTTATTAAAATGACACCCGAAAATTAAATGTTTATTATCTGATTGGTATCAAGTTATGGTCACTTTTGCATATCCAATGCTAAAATTATCCATAGCATAGGTCCAAAAGCATGTTTATGAATGTTTTAACAAAAATATCCATTTCAAGAATTGGTAAAATCTGACTTTATTTTAGTAAAAAATCATAAAGATATTTTCTTCCGCGCCCGAATTTTGTGAATTTTCATCATATGTTTGCTAAAATAAAACATTACAACAAGAAAATTGCTATTTCAAGTGTGTAGGTATTCTATAATCCAGCCCATTTAGCTGACAATATACAACGTATTCATCAAGAATAGGTTAAATCTGACTTTATTTTTATAAAAAATGGTATAAATATTTGCTTCCGCGCCCGAATTTTATAATTTTTTATCATATTTTAGCTAAGAGAAAACATTGCAACAAGAAAATTGCTATTTCAAGTGCGGTAGGTATTCTAGAATCCAGCCCATGCAGCTTACAATATTCAACGTATTTATTAAAATGACACCCGAAAATTAAATGTTTATTATCTGATTGGTACCAAGTTATGGTCACTTTTGCATGTCCAATGCTATAATTATCCATAGTATAGGTCCAAAAGCATGTTTATGAATTTTTTAACAAAAATATCCATTTCAAGAATAGATAAAATCTGACTTTATTTTTGTAAAAAATCATATAAATATTTGCTTTTGCGCCCGAATTTTATGATTTTTTATCATATTTTAGCTAAAAGAAAACATTGCAACAAGAAAATTGCTATTTCAAGTGTGGTAGTTATTCTAGAATCCAGCCAATGAAGCTTACAATATACAACGTATTCATGAAAAATTGGTCAAATCTGACTTTATTTTTGTAGAAAATGGTATAAATATTTGCTTCCGCGCCCGAATATTATGATTTTTCATCATATTTTAGCTAAAAGAAAACATTGCAACAAGAAAATTGCTATTTCAAGTGTGGTAGGTATTCTAGAATCCAGCCCATGTAGCTTACAATATTCAACGTATTTATTAAAATGACACCCGAAAATTAAATGTTTCTTATTTGATTGGTACCAAGTTATGGTCACTTTTGCATGTCCAATGCTAAAATTATCCATAGTATAGGTCCAAAAGCATATTTATGAATGTTTTAATAAAAATATCCATTTCAAGAATTGGTAAAATCTGACTTTATTTTTGTAAAAAATCTTCTAAATATTTTCTTCCGCGCCCGAATTTTATGAATCTTCATCATATTTTAGCTAAAATAAAACATTACAACAAGAAAATTGCTATTTCAAGTGTGTAGGTATTCTATAATCCAGCCCATTTAGCTGACAATACACAACGTATTCATCAAGAATAGGTTAAATCTGACTTTATTTTTTATAAAAAATGGTATAAATATTTGCTTCCGCGACCGAATTTTATAATTTTTTATCATATTTTAGCTACGAGAAAACATTGCAACAAGAAAATTGCTATTTCAAGTGTGGTAGGTATTCTAGAATCCAGCCCATGCAGCTTACAATATTCAACGTATTTATTAAAATGACACCCGAAAATTAAACGTTTATTATCTGATTGGTACCAAGTTATGGTCACTTTTGCATGTCCAATGCTAAAATTATCCATAGTATAGGTCCAAAAGCATGTTTATGAATTTTTTAACAAAAATATCCATTTCAAGAATAGATAAAATCTGACTTTATTTTTGTAAAAAATCATATAAATATTTGCTTGTGCGCTCGAATTTTATAAATTTTCATCATATTTTAGCTAAAAGAAAACATTGCAACAAGAAAATTGCTATTTCAAGTGTGGTAGGTATTCTAGAATCCAGCCAATGAAGCTTACAATATACAACGTATTCATCAAAAATAGGTAATATCTGACTTTATTTTTGTAAAAAATCATATAAATATTTGCTTGCGCGCCCGAATTTTATAATTTTTCATCATATTTTATCCATAGTATAGGTCCAAAAGCATGTTTATGAATGTTTTAACAAAAATATCCATTTCAAAAATAGGTAAAATGTGACTTTATTTTTGTAAAAAATCATATAAATATTTGCTTCCGCGGCCGAATTTTATAATTTTTTATCATATTTTAGCTAAAAGAAAACATTGCAACAAGAAAATTGCTATTTCAAGTGTGGTAGGTATTCTGGAATCCAGCCCATGTAGCTTACTTATATACAACGTATTCATAAAGAATAGGTAAAATCTGACTTAATTTTTGTAAAAAATCATCTAAATATTTTCTTCCGCGCCCGAATTTTATGAATTTTCATCATATTTTAGCTAAAATAAAACATTACAACAAGAAAATTGCTATTTCAAGTGTGTAGGTATTCTATAATCCAGCCCATTTAGCTGACAATGCACAACGTATTCATCAAGAATAGGTTAAATCTGACTTTATTTTTTATAAAAAATGGTATAAATATTTGCTTCCGCGCCCGAATTTTATAATTTTTTATCATATTTTATCTAAGAGAAAACATTGCAACAAGAAAATTGCTATTTCAAGTGTGGTAGGTATTCTAGAATCCAGCCCATGCAGCTTACAATATTCAACGTATTTATTAAAATGACACCCGAAAATTAAACGTTTATTATCTGATTTGTACCAAGTTATGGTCACTTTTGCATGTCCAATGCTAAAATTATCCATAGTATAGGTCCAAAAGCATGTTTATGAATTTTTTTAACAAAAATATCCATTTCAAGAATAGATAAAATCTGACTTTATTTTTGTAAAAAATCATATAAATATTTGCTTGTGCGCTCGAATTTTATAAATTTTCATCATATTTTAGCTAAAAGAAAACATTGCAACAAGAAAATTGCTATTTCAAGTGTGGTAGGTATTCTAGAATCCAGCCAATGAAGCTTACAATATACAACGTATTCATCAAAAATAGGTAATATCTGACTTTATTTTTGTAAAAAATCATATAAATATTTGCTTGCGCGCCCGAATTTTATAATTTTTCATCATATTTTATCCATAGTATAGGTCCAAAAGCATGTTTATGAATGTTTTAACAAAAATATCCATTTCAAAAATAGGTAAAATGTGACTTTATTTTTGTAAAAAATCATATAAATATTTGCTTCTGCGGCCGAATTTTATAATTTTTTATCATATTTTAGCTAAAAGAAAACATTGCAACAAGAAAATTGCTATTTCAAGTGTGGTAGGTATTCTGGAATCCAGCCCATGTAGCTTACTTATATACAACGTATTCATAAAGAATAGGTAAAATCTGACTTAATTTTTGTAAAAAATGATATAAATATTTGCTTCCGCGCCCCAATTTTATAATATTTTATCATATTTTAGCTAAAAGAAAACATTGCGACAAGAAAATTGCTATTTCAAGTGTGGTAGGTATTCTAGAATTCAGCCAATGAAGCTTACAATATACAACGTATTCATCAAAAATAGGTAAAATCTGACTTATTTTTTGTAAAAAATCATATAAAAATTTGCTTCCGCGCCCAAATTTTATAATTTTTCATCAGTTTTTATCTACAGCATAGGTCCATAAGCATGTTAATGAATGTTTTAACAAAAATATCCATTTCAAAAATAGGTAAAATCTGACTTTATTTTTGTAAAAAATCATATAAATATTTGCTTCCGCGCCCGAATTTCATAATTTTTTATCATATTTTAGCTAAAAGAAAACATTGCCACAAGAAAATTGCTATTTCAAGTGTGGTAGTTATTCTAGAATCCAGCCAATGAAGCTTACAATATACAACTTATTCATCAAAAATAGGTAAAATCTGACTTTATTTTTGTAAAAAATCATATAAATATTTGCTTCCGCGCCCGAATTTTATGATTTTTCATCATATTTTAGCTAAAAGAAAACATTGCAACAAGAAAATTGCTATTTCAAGTCTGGTAGGTTTTCCAGAATCCAGCCCATGTAGCTTATAATATACAACGTATTCATTAAAATGACACCCTAAAATTAAATGTTTATTATCTGATTGATACCAATTTATGGTCACTTTTGCATGTTCAATGCTAAAATTATCCATAGTATAGGTCCAAAAGCATGTTTATGAATGTTTTAACAAAAATATCCATTTCAAGAATAGGTAAAATCTGACTATATTTTTGTAAAAAATCATATAAATATTTGCTTCCGCGACCGAATATTATGAATTTCCATCATATTTTAGCTAAAGGAAAACATTGCAACAAGAAAATTGCTATTTCAAGTGTGGTAGGTATTCTGGAATCCAGCCCATGTAGCTTACAATATACAGCGTATTCATCAAGAATAGGTAAAATCTGACTTTATATTTGTAAAAAATGATATAAATATTTGCTTCCGCGCCCGAATTATATAATTTTTCATCATATTTTATCCATAGTATAGGTCCAAAAGCATGTTTATGAATGTTTTAACAAAAATATCTTTTTCAAAAATAGGTAAAATCTGATTTTATATTTGAAAAAATCATGTAAATATTTGCTTTCGCGCCCGAATTTTATAATTTTTAACATATATTATCCATAGTATAGGTCCAAAAGCATGTTTATGAATGTTTAACAAAAATATCCATTTTAAAAATAGGTAAAATCTGACCTTATTTTTGTAAAAAATCATATAAATATTTGCTTCCGCTTCCGAATTTTACAATTTTTTTTTCATATTTTACCCATAGTATAGGTCCAAAAGCATGTTTATGAATGTTTTAACAATAATATCCATTTCAAGAATAGGTAAAATCTGACTTTATTTTTGTAAAAAAACATAAATATTTGCTTCCGCGACCGAATTTTATGATTTTTCATCATAATTTAGGTAAAAGAAAACATTGCAATAAGAAAATTGCTATTTCAAGTGTGGTAGGTATTCTAGAATCCATCCAATGAAGCTTACAATATACAACGTATTTATCAAAAATAGGTAAAATCTGACTTTATTTTTGTAAAAAATCATATTAATATTTGATTCCGCGCCCGAATTTTATAATTTTTAACATATATTATCCATATTGTAGTTCCAAAAGCATGTTTATGAATGTTTTAACATAAATATTCATTTCAAGAATAGGTAAAATCTGACTTTATTTTTGTAAAAAATCATACAAATATTTGCTTCCGCGCCCGAATTTTATAATTTTTCATCATAATTTAGGTAAAAGAAAACATTGCAACAAGAAAATTGCTATTTCAAGTGTGGTAGGTATTCTAGAATCCAGCCTATGAAGCTTACAATATACAACGTATTCATCAAAAATAGGTAAAATCTGACTTTATTTTAGTAAAAAATTATATAAATATTTGCTTCCGCGCCCGAATTGTATTATTTTTTAACATATATTATTTATAGTATAGGTCCAAAAGCATGTTTATGAATGTTTTAAAAAAATATCCATTTCAAAAAACGGTAAAATCTGACTTTATTTTTGTAAAAAATCATATAAATATTTGCTTCCGCGCCCGAGTTATATGATTTTTCATCATATTTTAGCTAAAAGAAAACATTGCAATAAGAAAATTGCTATTTCAAGTGTAGAGTTATTCTAGAATCCAGCCCATGTAGCTTACAATATACAAAGTATTCATCAAAAATAAGTAAAATATGACTTTAATTTTGTAAAAAATCATATAAATATTTGCTTCCGCGCCCGAATTTTATGATTTTTCATCATATTTTAGCTAAAAGAAAACATTGCAACAACAAAATTGCTATTTCAAGTGTGGTAGGTATTCTAGAATCCAGCCCATGTAGCTTATAATATACAACGTATTCATTAAAATGACACCCTAAAATTAAATGTTTATTATCTGATTGGTACCAAGTTATGGTCACTTTTGCATGTTCAATGCTAAAAATATCCATAGTATAGGTCCAAAAGCATGTTTATAAATGTTTTAACAAAAATATCCATTTCAAGATTAGGTAAAATCTGACTATATTTTTGTAAAAAATCATATAAATATTTGCTTCCGCGCCCGAATTTTATGAATTTTCATCATATTTTAGCTAAAGGAAAACATTGCAACAAGAAAATTGCTATTTCAAGTGTGGTAGGTATTCTGGAATCCAGCCCATGTAGCTTACAATATACAACGTATTCATCAAGAATAGGTAAAATCTGACTTTATATTTGTAAAAAATGATATAAATATTTGCTTCCGCGCCCGAATTTTATAATTTTTTATCATTTTTTAGCTAAAAGAAAACATTGCAACCAGAAAATTGCTATTTCAAGTGTGGTAGGTATTCTAGAATCCAGCCAATGAAGCTTACAATATACAACGTATTCATCAAAAATAGGTAAAATCTGACTTTATTTTTGTAAAAAATCATATAAATATTTGCTTCCGCGCCCGAATTTTATAATTTTTCATCATATTTTATCCATAGTATAGGTCCAAAAGCATGTTTATGAATGTTTTAACAAAAATATCCATTTCAAGAATAGGTAAAATCTGACTTTATATTTGTAAAAAATCATATAAATATTTGCTTCCGCGAACGAATTTTATAATTTTTCATCATGTTTAAGCTAAAAGAAAACATTGCAACAAGAAAATTGCTATTTCAAGTGTGGTAGGTATTCTAGAATCCAGCCCATGTAGCTTATAATATACAACGTATTCATTAAAATTACACACTAAAATTAAATGTTTATTATATGATTGGTCACTTTTGCATGTCCAATGCTAAAATTATCCATATTGTAGTTCCAATGTATGAATGTTTTAACATAAATATTCATTTCAAGAATAGGTAAAATCTGACTTTATTTTTGTAAAAAATCATATAAATATTTGCTTCCGCACCCGAATTTTATGATTTTTCATCATAATTTAGGTAAAAGAAAACATTGCAACAAGAAAATTGCTATTTCAAGTGTGGTAGGTATTCTAGAATCCAGTCAATGAAGCTTACAACATACAACGTATTCATCAAAAATAGGTAAAATCTGACTTTATTTTTGTAAAAAATTATATAAATATTTGCTTCCGCGCCCGAATTGTATAATTTTTTAACATATATTATCCATAGTATAAGTCCAAAAGCATGTTTATTAAAGTTTAAACAAAAATATCCATTTCAAAAATAGGTAAAATCTGACTTTATTTTTGTAAAAAATCATATAAATATTTGCTTCCGCGCCCGAATTTTATGATTTCTCATCATATTTTAGCTAAAAGAAAACATTGCAATAAGAAAATTGCTATTTCAAGTGTGTTAGGTTTTCTAGAATCCAGCCCACGTAGTTTACAATATACAACGTATTCATCAAAAATAGGTAAAATCTGACTTTATTTTTGTAAAAAATCATATAAATATTTGCTTCCGCGTCTGAATTTTATGAATTATCATCATACTTTAGCTTAAAGAAAACATTGCAACAAGAAAATTGCTATTTCAAGTATGGTAGGTATTCTAGAATCCAGCCAATAAAGCTTGCAATATACAACGTATTCATAAAAAATAGAATTTTTGTTAAAACATTCATAAACATACTATGGGTAAAATATGATGAAAAATTATAAAATTCGGGCGCGGAAGCAAATATTTATATGATTTTTTACAAAAAATAAGTCAGATTTTACCTACTTTTGATGAATACTTTGTATATTGTAAACTTCATTGGCTGGATCCTAGAATACCTACCACACTTGAAGTAGCAATTTTCTTGTTGCAATGTTTTCTTTTAGCTAAAATATGAAAAAAAATTATAAAATTCGGGCGCGCAAACAAATATTTATATCATTTTTTACAAAAATAAAGTCAGATTTTACCTATTCTTGATGAATACGTTGTATATAGTAAGCTACATGGGCTGGATTATAGAATACCTACCACACTTGAAATAGCAGTTTTCTTGTTGTAATGTTGTCGTTTAGCTAAAATAAAATTCGGACGCGGAAGCAAATATTTATATGATTTTTAACAAAAATAAAGTCAGATTTTACCTATTCTTGAAATGGATATTTTTGTTAAAACATTCATAAACATGCTTTTGGACCTATACTATTGATAATTTTAGCATTGGACATGCAAAAGTGACCATATTTTGGTACCAATCAGATAATAAACATTTAATTTTTAGGTGTCATATTAATGAATACGTTGAAAATTGTAAGCTACATGGGCTGGATTCTAGAATACCTATGAGACTTGAAATAGCAATTTTCTTGTAGCAATGGTTTCTTTTAGCTAAAATATGATGAAAAATCAAAAAATTCGGGCGGGGAAGCAAATATTTATATGATTTGTTACAAAATTAAAGTCAGATTTTACCTATTTTTGAAATGGATATTTTTGTTAAAACATTCATAAACATGCTTTTGGACCTATACTGTGTATAATATATGTTGAAAAATTATAAAATTCGGGCGCGGAAGCAAATATTTATATAATTTTTTACAAAAATAAAGTCAGATTTTACCTAATTTTGATGAATACGTTGTATATTGTAAGCCACATGGGCTGGATTCTAAAATACCTACTACACTTGAAATAGCAATTTTCTTATTGCAATGTTTTCTTTTAGCTAAAATATGATGAAAAATCAGGAAATTCGGGTGCGGAAGCAAATATTTATATGATTTTTTACAAAAATTAAGTCAGATTTTACCTATTTTTGAAATGGATATTTTTGTTAAAACATTCATAAACATGCTTTGGGACCTATATTGTGGATAATATATGTTAAAAGTTTATAAAAGTCGGGCGCGGAAGCAAATATTTATATAATTTTTTACAAAAATAAAGTCAGATTTTACCTATTTTTGATGAATACGTTGTATATTGTAAGCTTCATTGGCTGGATTCTAGAATACCTACCACACTTGAAATAGCAATTTTCTTGTTGCAATGTTTTCTTTTACCTAAAATATGATGAAAAATCATAAAATTCGGGCGCGGAAGCAAATATTTATATGATTTTTTACAAAAATCTAGTCAGATTTTTCCTATTCTTGATATGGATATTTTTGTTAAAACATTCATAAACATGCTTTTGGACCTATATTGTGGATAAAATATGATGAAAAATTATCAAATTCGGGCGCGCAAACAAATATTTATATGATTTTTTACAAAAAAAAAGTCAGATTTTACCTATTTTTGATGAATACGTTGTATATTGTAAGCTACATGGGCTGGATTCTAGAATACCTAACACACTTGAAATAGCAATTTTCTTGTTGCAATGTTTTCTTTTAGCTAAAATATGATGAAAAATCATAAAATTTGGGCTCGGGAGCAAATATTTATATGATTTTTTACAAAAATAAAGTCAGATTTTACATATTTTTGAAATGGATATTTTTGTTAAAACGTTCATAAACATGATTTTGGACCTATACTATGGATAAAATATGATGAAAAATTATAAAAGTCGAGCGCGGAAGCAAATATTTATATATTTTTTTACAAAAATAAAGTCAGATTTTACCTATTTTTGATGAATACGTTGTATATTGTAAGCTTCATTGGCTGGATTCTAGAATACCTACCACACTTGAAATAGCAATTTTCTTGTTGCAATGTTTTCTTTTACCTAAAATATTATGAAAAATCATAAAATTCGTGCGCGGAAGCAAATATTTATAAGATTTTTTACAAAAATAAAGTCAGATTTTTCCTATTCTTGAAATGGATATTTTTGTTAAAACATTCATAAACATGCTTTTGGACCTATACTGCGGATAAAATATGAAGAAAAATTATAAAATTCGGGCGCGCAAACAAATATTTATATGATTTTTTACAAAAAAAGTCAGATTTTTCCTATTTTTGATGAATACGTTGTATATTGTAAGCTACATGGGCTTGATTCTAGAATACCTAACAAATTTGAAATAGCAATTTTCTTGTTTCAATGTTTTCTTTTAGCTAAAATATGATGAGAAATCATGAAATTCGGGCGCGGAAGCAAATATTTATATGATTTTTTACAAAAATAAAGTCAGATTTTAAATATTTTTGAAATGGATATTTTTGTTAAAACGTTCATAAACATGCTTTTGGACCTATACTGCGGATAAAATATGATAAAAAATTATAAAATTCGGGCGCGCAAACAAATATTTATATGATTTTTTTAAAAAAAAAAGTCAGATTTTATCTATTTTTGATGAATACGTTGTATATTGTAAGCTACATGGGCTGGATTCTAGAATACCTAACACACTTGAAATAGCAATTTTCTTGTTGCAATGTTTTCTTTTAGCTAAAATATGATGAAAAATCATAAAATTTGGGCTCGGGAGCAGATATTTATATGATTTTTTACAAAAATAAAGTCAGATTTTACATATTTTTGAAATGGATATTTTTGTTAAAACGTTCATAAACATGATTTTAGACCTATACTATGGATAAAATATGATGAAAAATTATAAAAGTCGAGCGCGGAAGCAAATATTTATATAATTTTTTACAAAAATAAAGTCAGATTTTACCTATTTTTGATGAATACGTTGTATATTGTAAGCTTCATTGGCTGGATTCTAGAATACCTACCACACTTGAAATAGCAATTTTCTTGTTGCAATGTTTTCTTTTACCTAAAATATTATGAAAAATCATAAAATTCGGGCGCGAAAGCAAATATTTATATGAATTTTTACAAAAATAAAGTCAGATTTTTCCTATTCTTGAAATGGATATTTTTGTTAAAACATTTATAAACATGCTTTTGGACCTATATTGCGGATAAAATATGATGAAAAATAATAAAATTCGGGCGCGCAAACAAATATTTATATGATTTTTTACAAAAAAATGTAATATTTTACCTGTTTTTGATGAATACGTTGTATATTGTAAGCTACTTGGGCTGGATTCTAGAATACCTAACACACTTGAAATAGCAATTTTCTTGTTGCAATGTTTTCTTTTAGCTAAAATATGATGAGAAATCATAAAATTCGGGCGCGGAAGCAAATATTTATATGATTTTTTACAAAAATAAAGTCAGAATTTTCCTATTCTTGAAATGGATATTTTTGTTAAAACATTCATAAACATGCTTTTGGACCTATATTGCGGATAAAATATGATAAAAAATTATAAAATTCGGGCGCGCAAACAAATATTTATATGATTTTTTACAAAAAAAAGTCAGATTTTACCTATTTTTGATGAATACGTTGTATATTGTAAGCTACATAGGCTGGATTCTAGAATACCTAACACACTTGAAATAGCAATTTTCTTGTTGCAATGTTTTCTTTTAGCTAAAATATGATGAGAAATCATAAAATTCGGGCGCAGAAGCAAATATTTATATAATTTTTTACAAAAATAAAGTCAGATTTTACATATTTTTGAAATGGATATTTTTGTTAAAACGTTCATAAACATGATTTTGGACCTATACTGCGGATGAAACATGATGAAAAATTATAAAATTCGGGCGCGCAAACAAATATTTATATAATTTTTTACAAAAAAAGTCAGATTTTAACTATTTTTGATGAATACGTTGTATATTGTAAGCTTCATTGGCTGGTTTCTAGAATACCTACCACACTTAAAATAACAATTTTTTTGTTGCAATGTTTTCTTTTACGTAAATTATGATGAAAAATCATAAAATTCGGGCGCGGAAGCAAATATTTATATGATTTTTTACAAAAATAAGGTCAGATTTTTCCTATTCTTGAAATGGATATTTTTGTTAAAACATTCATAAACATGCTTTTGGACCTATACTGCGGATAAAATATGATGAAAAATAATAAAATTCGGGCGCGCAAATAAATATTTATATGATTTTTTTTAAAAAAAAAACAGATTTTACCTATTTTTGATGAATACGTTGTATATTGTAAGCTTCATGGGCTGGATTCTAGAATACCTACCACACTTGAAATAGCAATTTTCTTGTTGCAATGTTTTCTTTCAGCTAAAATATGATGAAAAATCATAAAATTCGGGCGCGGAAGCAAATATTTATATGATTTTTTACAAAAATAAAGTCAGATTTTTCCTATTCTTGAAATGGATATTTATGTTAAAACATTCATAAACATGCTTTTGGGCCTATACTGCGGATAAAATATGATGTGAAATTATAAAATTCGGGCGCGCAGACAAATATTTATATGATTTTTTACAAAAAAAAGTCAGATTTTACCTATTTTAGTTGAATACGTTGTATATTGTAAGCTACATGGGCTGGATTCTAGAATACCTAACACACATGAAATAGCAATTTTCTTGTTGCAATGTTTTCTTTTAGCTAAAATATGATGAAAAATCATAAAATTCGGGCTCGGAAGCAAATATTAATTTGATTTTTTACAAAAATAAAGTCAGATTTTACATATTTTTTAAATGGATATTTTAGTTAAAACGTTCATAAACATGATTTTGGACCTATACTATGGATAAAATATGATAAAAAATTATAAAATTCAAGCGCGGAAGCAAATATTTATATAATTTTTTACAAAAATAAAGTCAGATTTTACCTATTTTTGATGAATACGTTGTATATTGTAAGCTTCATTGGCTGGATTCTAGAATACCTACCACACTTGAAATAGCAATTTTCTTGTTGCAATGTTTTCTTTTACCTAAAATATGATAAAAAATTATAAAATTCGGGCGCGGAAGCAAATATTTATATGATTTTTTACAAAAATAAAGTCAGATTTTTCCTATTCTTGAAATGGATATTTTTGTTAAAACATTCATAAACATGCTTTTGGACCTATATTGCGGATAAAATATGATAAAAAATTATAAAATTCGGGCGCGCAAACAAATATTTATATGATGTTTTACAAAAAAAAGTCAGATTTTACCTATTTTTGATGAATACGTTGTATATTGTAAGCTACATGGGCTGGATTCTAGAATACCTAACACACTTGAAATAGCAATTTTCTTGTTGCAATGTTTTCTTTTAGCTAAAATATGATGAGAAATCATAAAATTCGGGCGCAGAAGCAAATATTTATATAATTTTTTACAAAAATAAAGTCAGATTTTACATATTTTTGAAATGGATATTTTTGTTAAAACGTTCATAAACATGATTTTGGACCTATACTGCGGATGAAATATGATGAAAAATCATAAAATTCGGGCGCGGAAGCAAATATTTATATGATTTTTTACAAAAATAAGGTCAGATTTTTCCTATTCGAAATGGATATTTTTGTTAAAACATTCATAAACATGCTTTTGGACCTATACTGCGGATAAAATATGATGAAAAATAATAAAATTCGGGCGCGCAAATAAATATTTATATGATTTTTTTAAAAAAAAAAACAGATTTTACCTATTTTTGATGAATACGTTGTATATTGTAAGCTTCATGGGCTGGATTCTAGAATACCTACCACACTTGAAATAGCAATTTTCTTGTTGCAATGTTTTCTTTCAGCTAAAATATGATGAAAAATCATAAAATTCGGGCGCGGAAGCAAATATTTATATGATTTTTTACAAAAATAAAGTCAGATTTTTCCTATTCTTGAAATGGATATTTATGTTAAAACATTCATAAACATGCTTTTGGGCCTATACTGCGGATAAAATATGATGTGAAATTATAAAATTCGGGCGCGCAGACAAATATTTATATGATTTTTTACAAAAAAAAGTCAGATTTTACCTATTTTAGTTGAATACGTTGTATATTGTAAGCTACATGGGCTGGATTCTAGAATACCTAACACACATGAAATAGCAATTTTCTTGTTGCAATGTTTTCTTTTAGCTAAAATATGATAAAAAATCATAAAATTCGGGCTCGGAAGCAAATATTAATTTGATTTTTTACAAAAATAAAGTCAGATTTTACATATTTTTTAAATGGATATTTTAGTTAAAACGTGTGACGATCACTTGGGCCGCTGCGACTTTGGCGGTCCGTGATGTCGTGGTTCTTCCCCAGGAAGTCGGGTTTTCTCGGGCGCCAATCAGCGGAACCTAGGGAGAGAACAAAATGCCACGGGAACTCTAGGTCGGTTAGGCCAGGGTGGTAACTAAAATCCAGAATTACTAAGAAAAACCAGTATTTATTGCAGATTCCTTTGGTTCCATACGTCGTTAACGCTGGGAAGTCACAGTCGTAGTCGCGGTCTGAATTTATCGCGGTCTGGAAGGAAGTACAGCCAAACCAGATACCAGCTTGAGACTGTACGGTAGGGATGGGTCGTTGTCGAGTCAAGGAGAGGAATAAAACCAAACTGGATGCCAGCTTCAGGAATCAGGACGACGAGTATCACCAAACTGAAGCCAGCTTAAAGTTCTACTCGTCGGGGTTAGCGGTCAGGACGGTAATACGGTCTTACCTACAAAAAGTCGGTCTGTAGATCTGTGGATCTCGGAATAAACCGCAGTTTGTCGCAAGTAAACTCAGTTTATGTCGCTATCGAAAGTAAACAAGTGATCAGACTCAGCCTCGGAGGCCGTATTTATACCCCGATTACTAATTAAACTTGTTTAAACAAATTGTACGACAAAGATAGAGAGTTTTAAAATATCGTTATTTTTGTTTAATAAAATTTAATTTTATTCTAGACGTCGTTCTTTGACTTCCCTGCGTTTTACAAAGTGTTATATTACATTTTACGATATTTTAGAATATTTCACAATTTATTTTGGGACATTTGAATTTCGGCTTCGGTCGGAAGTACGGATGTTTGCCGCATCTGCCCAGTGGCGTCTTGGTAGTGTTTTGACAGCTTTCTGTAGAGTGAAATATCTGTGAAAATAAACATTTTACGCAGGGATGTTTAATGTGAGTATGGTTATCAGTAACAGGGTGATGTTTTATGCACGTGATTTTGTAGGTGGATCAGAAGCTGTCACTTGGCCGAGCACGTGGTCTCGAAGTTAGGTTAGACAGTGTGCTTGGTGAAAAAACGAGATGAACGGCTTCCCTGTGGTCTGGATGGCTTGTGATGATGATGATCGGATGACGGAACAGTGTTGTTTGAGTAACGGGGAGTATCCGTGATTGCGGACAGGAAGTCAGGTTAGTGACGCTTCGTCACACCCTCCCCTTACTCCGGGAGTGAAATGAAAAGACACGTAAGTTTCTTTTTTCCGGTTGTTTTTATTATTTTAAGCTGTTTGCCTTGCCCTCTTCTTCTTTTTGTTTTTCTGACGCCGTTTGGGAGCGTTCGTGGAGTACTCCGTTACCCACATCACTCCACCTCCGGGACGAGGTGCCAGTACCCTACACCGGCGGAACGAGAGCGCAGGCGTGGCCGTGGTGAACTCGGTCGGCAGCTGCGGCGGTGTGGTCCCTCCAGGGGTGTCCCGTGCTGCACTCGCGGTACGGAACGGCGGTGAAGACGGCGGTCGAGCCAGCACCGGCGACACATAGTCTGGGGGCGACCATTTCGGCGGACGGACGACCGGCCGGTGTTCCACGACCTGTGCGCTGGGCGTCTCTGGGCGTTCCGGTGTTATCTGGATGGGTGAGGCGTCCAGGATAAGAAGCGAGGGCGAGGGCGGATGCCGGTGTGCTGGTGGAGGAGTAACCTCCATGGGAGCGAGGCCAGATGTTCGGGCCTCCAGCGGAGGCACGGCAGGACGCCGTGGCGGCGTCTTCAGCAGCTCAGACGGGTCTGGCTGCGTTTCTCCTCGGAACGGCAGCGGGCCCGTCGTGACTTCACTCTCGGCGGGAACCCGAAGAGCTTTCATCACGGCGGGAAGCCGAGGACTCGGTGACGGCGGTGCGGGATCGACGGCGGTTCTACCTCGGAACGGCAGCGGGCCCGTCGTGACTTCACTCTCGGCGGGAACCCGAAGAGCTTGCATCACGGCGGGAAGCCGAGGACTCGGTGACAGAGGCGACGCTATGGACGCCGTTCTTCGGAGCGACGTCTCTGGCAGCATTGACATCGCCAGTTCGGCTCGCAGCTGCTGCAGCTCCGTGAAGCAGCTGGCATAGGCTCGACGTACGGCAGGAAGTCGTGGATCTGCCGGATGGACGCGACTGCGGTTGACGGTAGCATACCCCAACTTCACATCTGCTACCGGTCGCAGCACGTACGGGACCGAACTGTCTGCTGTCAACCTGGGCCGTGATCTGCGAGGCGGTGTGTCGGGTAGCGGTGACAGTGCAGGTGGGTGAATTGCCTCTTGAAGTGCTGCTGCCAGGCTGTTGGGAGACGGAGGCGGAGAGTTCTCCGGACTCATAGAGCCGAAGACGTCTTGCAGCAGCGCTTCCCAGTCGTCGGTAGGTGTCTCTGCCGGTGTCGAGAGCGGTATCTCTCGACTGGGACTGATTTCCAGACTGGGCATGTCCCTGGCCACTGGAGAGGACACCTTCGGAGATGCTGGCAAGCGGTACGGCGGCGGTGTCGCTTGGCGGGATGCGACGTGGACGGCCGCGGCGGCGGCCAGTTGGACCGGGTCCGGTCGGCGGGCGAGCACCAGCGGAAGTCCCACAGGACGGATCTGCACTGGTCGACGGCGGCTGGAACCCAGTTGTCGTACCTGACGTGGAAGGTTCATCTTTTGCTTCTCCATCTGTAAACCTTTTTATATCTTTGATATGGATGTTTTTTAGGATGGTTCCATGGTTATCGGATAAGTGATACAGGAGTGGAGAAACTCGGGATTGTACGATCCACGGGCCGGAGTACTTTGGGCAAAGTTTCGCAGCGATGCCCTTAGCGGCAGAGGACAGTGGGTGCTCACGACGCATGACTTTGTCGCCCGGATGGAATTCGATGTCTCTTCGCCGCAAGTTGTAATGGTGCCCCTGCTTCGTTGCGGCGTGGGCGATGTTGATTCTGGCCAGTTCTTGCGCGTCACGGATCGCCTGGAGACGTCGAAGATGTTCCTCGGAAACGGCCGGTGAGTTATCTTTTTCTTGGTTCGTGTCGGTCAGTTGGCTGGGGAGTTGTAACTCCCGACCGAAATTAAGATATGCCGCAGAATAACCAGTGGAACTATGTCGGCTACTGTTGATGGCCAGGACAAATTCTGGTAATAGCGAATACCAGTTTCGCTGGTTGTCCTGGCAGAATTGGGCCAACATAGGTTTTAGTACCCTATTCACACGCTCCACTGGGTTGGCCTGCGGCGTGTACGGCGGCGTCTTCTGCTGGCGGATTCCGTACTCTTGCAGGAACTTTTGCAGGGTGCGGTTGTCGAACTCGGTGCCGTTGTCCGTGATCAATGTTTTGGGACACCCATAGCGACACAGTACTAACTCACGGAACGCTAGTACCACGGCGGATGCATTGGCTTGTCGCAATGGTCGGCATTCAATCCACTTGGTGAGTCGATCCTGAAACACGATCACGTACTGATATCCTTTTGCAGGATGAGGCAACGGCCCCATCATATCGACGGCTACTGTTTCCCACGGCTGCCCAACTTTTGGAGGACCCATGCGACCGACGGGGCCCTGCTGGTCTGCCTTGAATCGCTGACAGCTGCTGCACCTTCGAACGTAAGTGGTAGCCTCGCGATACATTCCTGGCCAATAGTACCGCAGGGCTAATCTTGCCAACGTCTTGGCAATCCCTAGGTGCCCTGCTGTAGGATGGTCATGATTCTCGGCCAGGATCTGCTTGCGCTGTACTGTGGGTACGCACAGCTTCCACTCCCGGTGCGGCTCAGTGTCTGATAGATCGGCGGGGTCCCAGAACCGTCGGTAGAGCCTGCCGTCCTCCACTCGGAAGTCGGGATGCTCTCCTGGGCGTGTGTTGACCTCCTGGAGCATACGGTCATACCATGGGCATCCTGCAACAACGACGTTCAGTGCCGGTAAGGGTTTCCGGCTTAGCATGTCGGCTAAATGATTAAATTTCCCCTTGCGGAATACGACGTCGTAGTCATATTGTTGCAGGAGGACTGCCCATCGAGCTAGACGACCGGTTGGGTCCTTTAGGCGGTCCAGGAATTTAAGGGCCTGGTGATCCGTGACGACAGTGAAGTGGTAGCCCTCCAAGTAGCTACGCAGCTTTTTGATGGCCCACACTACGGCCAGACACTCCTTTTCCGATACATCGTAGTTCTTCTCGGCGGCAGAGAGTGACCGGCTGATGTAGGCTATCGCCCTTGGCTCGTCCAGGCTTCCTTGTATTAATGCCGCCCCGATGCCGACGTTGGAAGCGTCCGTCTGAAGGATCAACGGTTCCTCGAAGTTGGGACATGCAAGAGCGGGCGCAGTGGTCAGCGCACGCTGGAGTTGTCGGTACGCTTCTTCTTGTAGTACTCCCCAGACCCAGGGCTGCTTTTTCTGGAGCAGGAGCGTTAATGGCGCGACCACGGTGGAGAAGTGTTCTACGAACCGTCGGTACCACGACGCAGCACCCAAGAATTGTCGCAGTTCCTTGACTGTGGATGGCGGTGGCATGTCGTTGATCGCCTGCACCTTGTCGGGATCGGTCTCAATGCCCTTGGACGACACCACATGTCCCAGGTACTTGATAGATTGTTTGCCGAATTGGCACTTATCTGGGTTGATTTTTAGGTTAGCTGCCCTCAATCTTCTGAACACTTCTCGCAGGTGCGCAATATGTTCTTCCAGAGTAGTGCTGGCCACGACAATGTCGTCCAGGTAGGCGAAGGCGTGCGGTTCCAGTTCTGGGCCGATGATGGTGTCCAGCAGCCTTTGGAACGTGGCGGGGGCTGCGTGTAGCCCGAACGGCATGACTCGGAACTGGAAGAGACCGCGCCCTGGAACGGTGAATGCAGTCAGCGGCTTGCTTTCCTCCGTGAGTGCGACCTGCCAGTAGCCGTTCTTTAGGTCCAGCGTGGAGAAATACGCGGCCCCTCGTAACTTGTCCAAAATCGCCGTGATGTAAGGGAGAGGGTATGCGTCTTTCTCAGACACCTTGTTGAGCTGCCGGAAATCGATGCAGAAACGGGGCCTCCCGTCCTTTTTTCGCACGATGACAGCTGGGGAACTCCATGGGCTTTGGGACTTTTCGATGATGCCATCCGTCAGCATTTGATCTACCTCTTTGTTAATGATTTCCTGCATCTTAGGATTGCGAGGTAAATATCGCTGTTTTATCGGAGTTTTGTCCTTTAGCCTAATTTGATGCTTTATGTTAGGTGTGATACCGGTGACATCAGCGAACTTGCTTAGTTCCTCCTCGAGGAAAGTGGCTAGGGTTGCCTCTGGACCTGTGGACGTCATGGTGTTAAGCCAGGCGGCTCCTGTACTTGGTGTGTTAAATGTGACGGCCTGTTGTTGAATATTTATACTCACGCCGTACATTTGTAGTATGTCCATCCCCAGGATTGCCGGACACGTGAGATTCTCCAGTACTTGGAACTTGACCCGTCGCCAAACTCCACCTAGTATACATCCTACTTGGAGCGACCCTGTGGTTGTCACAGTTGCACCATTGGCCAACTGTACATGCTGGTGGTCTGCTTGCTGCAAGGGATTCTTCCGGTCACGCAGCTTTGCCGCAATGGTGGCGTCCAGGTAAGAATACATCGCACCGGTATCCACTAGTGCTCTTATATTTTGATTTTTTATTTCCACCGTCAGGAAAAGCCTATTGTCGGTGATGTCATTCCCATGAATGACTGGCAGCTGGGTAGGCTCTTCCGGTTGGGAAATTGAATTTGCGGGGCGTTGATAAGATGACAGCTGTTCCAGCCCCGTATCGGCGCAGCTCACATCCCGTTTCCCGACCTCTTCTGGCAGCCACAGTCTCTGGTCAGCACCCCCTGCTTATGACATTTCCAGCAGAACAGTTTCTGTGGGTTCTTGCATACTTGTCGGAGATGTCCGTGCTGTCCACACCGCCAACATAGTACCGATACGTCGGCCTTGGGTTGGCTGGTGCTTGCCATCGGTTTCGGAGGCTCGGCGGACACTACGTGCAGGCGTGGTGTGGATGTAGTTGTCTTCAGGTCTTGTTGTAGCCGCTCATACTCTTCTATCTCTTGCATCAACTCCCTGATGCTGCTGATGTCACGACGACGGATGTATTGGCGGTATTCAGGCAGTAGGTTGATGTACACCCGATATATGGCCTCCTCGGGTCGTAGTCTGCCGTGTCTGCGAATTAAGGTATTTATCGCGTTGAGGTACTCACGCCCTTTTTCGTTGGCTCGTTGTCTGCGTTGACTAATTTCTTCTTCTAGTCTTAGGGTATAGTCGGAGCCCATATAGAAGAGGCGAAAGTCGGTCAGGAAGTCCGTCCAGCTACGCCAATCCTGACGCATGTTACGGAGCCATAACAGCGGACTTCCTCGGAGCAGCTCGGGTAGTGCCAGCATCAGCTGGTCGTCGCTGAACCCGTAGCTGTCTCGTAGTTCGGCTACTCTTTCCAGGAATGCGTCCGGGTCGGTTTTGCCGTCGAACGCAACATTCCATTTGCGTACGATGTCGCATATGTTGCTGGTAGCGGGACGTCTGGTTGACGCGTCGTGGTTGTCTGTTGCCGCGATTGGTGATGACGGTGGAACGGTCTGTTGGGTTACTGAGGCACCCGGGGTGCCGGTGTTCCGGTCATGGATCATGAGGGCACTGGTGCCGGATGTTGGTGACGGTAATATGAACGTCTGGTTCGTATTCGGTGAGCTGGACGTGTGTTCGCTCTTGGCCGGCTGTTCGGAGTCTCCTTCCTGCGGCATGGTGTCGGTTTCTCTGTAATTCTAGTGTTACCCGAATGAAGATGATGAGTCCCTGCTCGGGCCGCCAATTTGTGACGATCACTTGGGCCGCTGCGACTTTGGCGGTCCGTGATGTCGTGGTTCTTCCCCAGGAAGTCGGGTTTTCTCGGGCGCCAATCAGCGGAACCTAGGGAGAGAACAAAATGCCACGGGAACTCTAGGTCGGTTAGGCCAGGGTGGTAACTAAAATCCAGAATTACTAAGAAAAACCAGTATTTATTGCAGATTCCTTTGGTTCCATACGTCGTTAACGCTGGGAAGTCACAGTCGTAGTCGCGGTCTGAATTTATCGCGGTCTGGAAGGAAGTACAGCCAAACCAGATACCAGCTTGAGACTGTACGGTAGGGATGGGTCGTTGTCGAGTCAAGGAGAGGAATAAAACCAAACTGGATGCCAGCTTCAGGAATCAGGACGACGAGTATCACCAAACTGAAGCCAGCTTAAAGTTCTACTCGTCGGGGTTAGCGGTCAGGACGGTAATACGGTCTTACCTACAAAAAGTCGGTCTGTAGATCTGTGGATCTCGGAATAAACCGCAGTTTGTCGCAAGTAAACTCAGTTTATGTCGCTATCGGAAGCTAGTAAACAAGTGATCAGACTCAGCCTCGGAGGCCGTATTTATACCCCGATTACTAATTAAACTTGTTTAAACAAATTGTACGACAAAGATAGAGAGTTTTAAAATATCGTTATTTTTGTTTAATAAAATTTAATTTTATTCTAGACGTCGTTCTTTGACTTCCCTGCGTTTTACAAAGTGTTATATTACATTTTACGATATTTTAGAATATTTCACAATTTATTTTGGGACATTTGAATTTCGGCTTCGGTCGGAAGTACGGATGTTTGCCGCATCTGCCCAGTGGCGTCTTGGTAGTGTTTTGACAGCTTTCTGTAGAGTGAAATATCTGTGAAAATAAACATTTTACGCAGGGATGTTTAATGTGAGTATGGTTATCAGTAACAGGGTGATGTTTTATGCACGTGATTTTGTAGGTGGATCAGAAGCTGTCACTTGGCCGAGCACGTGGTCTCGAAGTTAGGTTAGACAGTGTGCTTGGTGAAAAAACGAGATGAACGGCTTCCCTGTGGTCTGGAAGGCTTGTGATGATGATGATCGGATGACGGAACAGTGTTGTTTGAGTAACGGGGAGTATCCGTGATTGCGGACAGGAAGTCAGGTTAGTGACGCTTCGTCACAAACGTTCATAAACATGATTTTGGACCTATACTATGGATAAAATATGATAAAAAAATTATAAAATTCAAGCGCGGAAGCAAATATTTATATAATTTTTTACAAAAATAAAGTCAGATTTTACCTATTTTTGATGAATACGTTGTATATTTTAAGCTTCATTGGCTGGATTCTAGAATACCTACCACACTTGAAATAGCAATTTTCTTGTTGCAATGTTTTCTTTTACCTAAAATATGATAAAAAATTATAAAATTCGGGCGCGGAAGCAAATATTTATATGATTTTTTACAAAAATAAAGTCAGATTTTTCCTATTCTTGAAATGGATATTTTTGTTAAAACATTCATAAACATGCTTTTGGACCTATATTGCGGATAAAATATGATGAAAAATTATAAAACTCGGGCGCGCAAACAAATATTTATATGATTTTTTACAAAAAAAAAGTCAGATTTTACCTATTTTTGATGAATACATTGTATATTGTAAGCTACATGGGCTGGATTCTAGAATACCTAACACACTTGAAATAGCAATTTTCTGCAATGTTTTCTTTTAGCTAAAATATGATGAGAAATCATAAAATTCGGGCGCGGAAGCAAATATTTATATGATTTTTTACAAAAATAAAGTCAGATTTTACATATTTTTGAAATGGATATTTATGTTAAAACGTTCATAAACATGCTTTTGGACCTATACTGCGGATAAAATATGATGAAAAATTATAAAATTCAGGCGCGCAAACAAATATTTATATGATTTTTTACAAAAAAAAGTCAGATTTTAACTATTTTTGATAAAATCTTTGTATATTGTAAGCTTCATTGGCTGGATTCTAGAATACCTACCACACGTGAAATAGCATTTTTTTTTGTTGCAATGTTTCTTTTACGTAAATTATGATGAAAAATCATAAAATTCGGGCGCGGAAGCAAATATTTATATGATTTTTTACAAAAATAAAGTCAGATTTTTCCTATTCTTGAAATGGAAATTTTTGTTAAAACATTCATAAACATGCTTTTGGACCTATATTGCGGATAAAATATGATGAAAAATTATAAAATTCGGGCGCGCAAACAAATATTTATATGATTTTTTACAAAAAAAATGTCAGATTTTACCTATTTTTGATGAATACGTTGTATATTGTAAGCTACATGGGCTGGATTCTAGAATACCTAACACACTTGAAATAGCAATTTTCTTGTTGCAATGTTTTCTTTTAGCTAAAATATGATGAGAAATCATAAAATTCGGGCGCGGAAGCAAATATTTATATGATGTTTTACAAAAATAAAGTCAGATTTTACATATTTTTGAAATGGATATTTTTGTTAAAATGTTCATAAACATGATTTTGGACCTATACTATGGATAAAATATGATAAGAAATTATAAAATTCAAGCGCGGAAGCAAATATTTATATAATTTTTTACAAAAATAATGTCAGATTTTACCTATTTTTGATGAATACGTTGCATATTGTAAGCTTCATTGGCTGAATTCTAGAATACCTAACACACTTGAAATAGCAATTTTCTTGTAGCAATGTTTTCTTTTACCTAAAATATGATGAAAAATCATAAAATTCGGGCGCGGAAGCAAATATTTATATGATTTTTTACAAAAATAAAGTCAGATTTTTCCTATTCTTGAAATGGATATTTTTGTTAAAACATTCATAAACATGCTTTTGGACCTATATTGCGGATAAAATATGATGGAAAATTATAAAATTCGGGCGCGCAAATAAATATTTATATGATTTTTTACAAAAAAAAGTCAGATTTTACCTATTTTTGATGAAAACGTTGTATATTGTAAGCTACATGGGCTGGATTCTAGAATACCTAACACACTTGAAATAGCAATTTTCTTGTTGCAATGTTTTCTTTTAGCTAAAATATGATGAGAAATCATAAAATTCGGGCGCGGAAGCAAATATTTATATGATTTTTTACAAAAATAACGTCAGATATTACATATTTTTGAAATTGATATTTTTGTTAAAACGTTCATAAACTTGATTTTGGACTTATACTATGGATAAAATATGATAAAAAATTATAAAATTCGAGCGCGGAAGCAAATATTTATATAATTTTTTACAAAAATAAAGTCATATTTTACCTATTTTTGATGAATACGTTGTATATTGTAAGCTACATGGGCTGGATTCTAGAATACCTAACACACTTGAAATAGCAATTTTCTTGTTGCAATGTTTTCTTTTAGCTAAAATATGATGAGAAATCATAAAATTCGGGCGCGGAAGCAAATATTTATGTGATTTTTTACAAAAATAAAGTCAGATTTTACATATTTTTGAAATGGATATTTTAGTTAAAACGTTCATAAACATGATTTTGGACCTATACTATGGATAAAATATGATAAGAAATTATAAAATTCAAGCGCGGAAGCAAATATTTATATAATTTTTTACAAAAATAATGTCAGATTTTACCTATTTTTGATGAATACGTTGCATATTGTAAGCTTCATTGGCTGAATTCTAGAATACCTAACACACTTGAAATAGCAATTTTCTTGTTGCAATGTTTTCTTTTACCTAAAATATGATGAAAAATCATAAAATTCGGGCGCGGAAGCAAATATTTATATGATTTTTTACAAAAATAAAGTCAGATTTTTCCTATTCTTGAAATGGATATTTTTGTTAAAACATTCATAAACATGCTTTTGGACCTATATTGCGGATAAAATATGATGGAAAATTATAAAATTCGGGCGCGCAAATAAATATTTATATGATTTTTTACAAAAAAAAGTCAGATTTTACCTATTTTTCATGAAAACATTGTATATTGTAAGCTACATGGGCTGGATTCTAGAATACCTAACACACTTGAAATAGCAATTTTCTTGTTGCAATGTTTTCTTTAAGCTAAAATATGATGAGAAATCATAAAATTCGGGCGCGGAAGCAAATATTTATATGATTTTTTACAAAAATAACGTCAGATATTACATATTTTTGAAATTGATATTTTTGTTAAAACGTGCATAAACTTGATTTTGGACTTATACTATGGATAAAATATGATAAAAAATTATAAAATTCGAGCGCGGAAGCAAATATTTATATAATTTTTTACAAAAATAAAGTCATATTTTACCTATTTTTGATGAATACGTTGTATATTGTAAGCTACATGGGCTGGATTCTAGAATACCTAACACACTTGAAATAGCAATTTTCTTGTTGCAATGTTTTCTTTTAGCTAAAATATGATGAGAAATCATAAAATTCGGGCGCGGAAGCAAATATTTATGTGATTTTTTACAAAAATAAAGTCAGATTTTACATATTTTTGAAATGGATATTTTAGTTAAAACGTTCATAAACATGATTTTGGACCTATACTATGGATAAAATATGATAAGAAATTATAAAATTCAAGCGCGGAAGCAAATATTTATATAATTTTTTACAAAAATAATGTCAGATTTTACCTATTTTTGATGAATACGTTGCATATTGTAAGCTTCATTGGCTGAATTCTAGAATACCTAACACACTTGAAATAGCAATTTTCTTGTTGCAATGTTTTCTTTTACCTAAAATATGATGAAAAATCATAAAATTCGGGCGCGGAAGCAAATATTTATATGATTTTTTACAAAAATAAAGTCAGATTTTTCCTATTCTTGAAATGGATATTTTTGTTAAAACATTCATAAACATGCTTTTGGACCTATATTGCGGATAAAATATGATGGAAAATTATAAAATTCGGGCGCGCAAATAAATATTTATATGATTTTTTACAAAAAAAAGTCAGATTTTACCTATTTTTGATGAAAACGTTGTATATTGTAAGCTACATGGGCTGGATTCTAGAATACCTAACACACTTGAAATAGCAATTTTCTTGTTGCAATGTTTTCTTTTAGCTAAAATATGATGAGAAATCATAAAATTCGGGCGCGGAAGCAAATATTTATATGATTTTTTACAAAAATAACGTCAGATATTACATATTTTTGAAATTGATATTTTTGTTAAAACGTTCATAAACTTGATTTTGGACTTATACTATGGATAAAATATGATAAGAAATTATAAAATTCAAGCGCGGAAGCAAATATTTATATAATTTTTTACAAATATAATGTCAGATTTTACCTATTTTTGATGAATACGTTGCATATTGTAAGCTTCATTGGCTGAATTCTAGAATACCTAACACACTTGAAATAGCAATTTTCTTGTTGCAATGTTTTCTTTTACCTAAAATATGATGAAAAATCATAAAATTCGGGCGCGGAAGCAAATATTTATATGATTTTTTACAAAAATAAAGTCAGATTTTTCCTATTCTTGAAATGGATATTTTTGTTAAAACATTCATGAACATGCTTCTGGACCTATACTGCGGATAAAATATGATGAAAAATAATAAAATTCGGGCGCGCAAACAAATATTTATATGATTTTTTTTAAAAAAAAAACAGGTTTTACCTATTTTTGATGAATACGTTGTATATTGTAAGCTACATGGGCTGGATTCTAGAATACCTACCACACTTGAAATAGCAATTTTCTTGTTGCAATGTTTTCCTTTAGCTAAAATATGATGAAAAATCATAAAATTCGGGCGCGGAAGCAAATATTTATATGATTTTTTACAAAAATAAAGTCAGATTTTTCCTATTCTTGAAATGGATATTTATGTTAAAACATTCATAAACATGCTTTTGGACCTATACTGCGGATAAAAAATGATGTGAAATTATAAAATTCGGGCGCGCAGACAAATATTTATATGATTTTTTACAAAAAAAGTCAGATTTTACCTATTTTTGTTGAATACGTTGTATATTGTAAGCTACATGGGCTGGATTCTAGAATACCTAACACACATGAAATAGCAATTTTCTTGTTGCAATGTTTTCTTTTAGCTAAAATATGATGAAAAATCATAAAATTCGGGCTCGGAAGCAAATATTTATATGATTTTTTACAAAAATAAAGTCAGATTTTACATATTTTTTAAATGGATATTTTAGTTAAAACGTTCATAAACATGCTTTTGGACCTATACTGCGGATAAAATATGATGAAAAATTATAAAATTCGGGCGCGCAAACAAATATTTATATGATTTTTTACAAAAAAAAAGTCAGACTTTAACTATTTTTGATGAATACTTTGTATATTGTAAGCTTCATTGGCTGGATTCTAGAATACCTACCACACTTGAAATAGCAATTTTTTTGTTGCAATGTTTTCTTTTACGTAAATTATGATGAAAAATCATAAAATTCGGGCGCGGAAGCAAATATTTATATGATTTTTTACAAAAATAAAGTCAGATTTTTCCTATTCTTGAAATGGATATTTTTGTTAAAACATTCAAAAACATGCTTTTGGACCTATACTGCGAATAAAATATGATAAAAAAATAAAATTCGGGCGCGCAAACAAATATTTATATGATTTTTTTCAAAAAAAAGTCAGATTTTTCCTATTTTTGATGAATACGTTGTATATTGTAAGCTACATGGACTGGATTCTAGAATACCTACCACACTTGAAATAGCAATTTTCTTGTTGCAATGTTTTCTTTTACCTAAAATATGATGAAAAATCATAAAATTCGGGCGCGGAAGCAAATATTTATATGATTTTTTACAAAAAAAAAGTCAGATTTTACCTATTTTTGATGAAAACGTTGTATATTGTAAGCTACATGGGCTGGATTCTAGAATACCTAACACACTTGAAATAGCAATTTTCTTGTTGCAATGTTTTCTTTTAGCTAAAATATGATGAGAAATCATAAAATTCGGGCGCGGAAGCAAATATTTATATGATTTTTTACAAAAATAAAGTCAGATTTTACATATTTTTGAAATGGATATTTTTGTTAAAACGTTCATAAACATGATTTTGGACCTATACTATGGATAAAATATGATGAAAATTTATAAAATTCGAGCGCGGAAGCAAATGTTTATATAATTTTTTACAAAAATAAAGTCAGATTTTACCTATTTTTGATGAATACGTTGTATATTGTAAGCTTCATTGTCTGGATTCTAGAATACCTACCACACTTGAAATAGCAATTTTCTTGTTGCAATGTTTTCTTTTACCTAAAATATGATGAAAAATCATAAAATTCGGGCGCGGAAGCAAATATTTATATGATTTTTTACAAAAATAAAGTCAGATTTTTCCTATTTTTGAAATGGATATTTATGTTAAAACATTCAGAAACATGCTTTTGGACCTATACTGCGGATAAAATATGATGAAAAATTATAAAATTCGGGCGCGCAAACAAATATTTATATGATTTTTTACTAAAAAAAGTCAGATTTTTCTTATTTTTGATGAATACGTTGTATATTGTAAGCTACGTGGGCTGGATTCTAGAATACCTACCACACTTGAAATAGCAATTTACTCTGAGATAGCGCGT